>BMAW01062322.1:102344-115672 GCA_019974015.1 Nephila pilipes
AGCGAAGAATGACTCGGATCCGTAGTCGACGGGGTGCTCTGAATCGTCAAAGTTCCAATTGGTGCAGACTCAAGGCGTGACGTATTTTACGGAGTATTTTCATATCGTGTCAAATAATTCACACACACACATTTCTCCAATGCACTACAAATCAAGATCCTCCAGCGAAAGCAATTGATAAAGTCGTTCTGAAGATGCCGTAGTGGTGTGTATTGAGAAAAAGAAAAGGCCAGAAAAGCAACTATAATTGAATAATTTCTTCGTAAGCTCTCGAAGAGAAAGAATTGCAAAGTGTGAGGATTTTTGCGGCCAAGTGTGTCTTTGAAATATGTCATAGCCGACACTCGCGTCATCAAGAAATTTCACCCACTGAATTCTTTTGTAAATGTGCGCTCTGCATTAAAGTAATGCTTCAAATTTATATATGTTTATTAATTTCTTAAGTACACAAATTAATACATTTTAATGATGCTTAAAAACTTTTTAAATAGCTGAATAGATCCTTTCAGTTTCTATGTGAATTCTTAAATTGCAAGAACTTGAAAGAGATAATAGTAAATATTTGATACAGTAAAATTATACTAATAAAAACTAAGTTAGATATAGTTTGCAAAATATTCATTAGAAGTTCGGAACAAATTTTTATTTTGCATACGGCTCAAATTGACATAACATCATTGTCATTTGAATCTACTTCTTATTTATCTTTTTTATAACTCTTTTATTGGGAAATCCAATGGGTACAGATGCAAATCACTTATCAGTAATGAAACTATTTATGTTTCAATAACTATAAGACAATAACTGAATTAGTTGTTTTACGTGAAAGGTTCAAATTTATTATTCTTAACTTTTTTTTTAATTAACTTGGTGACACCCTCAGTGTTCTGGTATAGAGAGAAACGGGTCCCTCCAAATTACCCCACCGTCACTACAGGAGGATTACTCAATTGATAAGGTTTCAATAAAGCACCTGAGCTTTACATTCTTAATCACCATATCAGGTTTGACTTTTTGAGCATTACTTCGGCTTTTTCCGCCCAGAACTGCATTTTGAATTATTGTGCAATTTAATTATAGTGTGAGAAAAAATTAAGGTAAAAAATTAAATAGTTGCAATGAACTTTAAAAATTTAGCAATGAAGATAGAGTTGATCAGTATAGCAGAAAATAAAGCTTTTCTGAGTGGTTGACAAGAGTTGAGCAGAGGAGTATAGGGGTATTTATCTGACTTTATCAGCCAACCAATGGGGAAGCTGCCTATCTGTGTGGGTATTTGGTTTACACGAGAGGAACTAGGGTGGTGTTTCTAGCGTCGCTAGCGACACCTTGTGTTTGTGAAAATAAGTAAATGAATAAATTTTAAAGTGTTTGCCTGAAAGAAAGACGTTTGCTAGTTACAGATTTAGTAGAATGTTTTTCAGTCTTTTAATATTTAAGTCTGGATCATAGTTACAAATATTAAGGAGAGATTTGTTGTCGATTGTCATGAGATTATTAAAGAATTTAAGTGAAATTTTGTGAATGATTTGTCTGATTGTTGGGAAATTTATAGAGTTGTAAATGTCCGCGTTTCTCATGAGCCATATAGCTTTAATAATTTGTCTGACGATGCTATTTTGGGCTTTTTCAAGTTTATTAATGTGGGTTTTGGCAGCGAAACCCCAAATGGGACAGCTGTAGGTCAGGATTGGTCTCAGAATCAGAGTATAGATAAGCAGCTTGTATTTTATATTTAATTTGGAATCCTAAGCAAAGAAATAAGGCACTATTAAAATGAAACATTCAAAAATCTTTTTAAGAAAATGCTTACCTATTTGAAGTAGTAAATTAATTATGTAATAAAAATAAATAGAAACTAGTTCGTAAGAATTTGCGTGATTCTCATTACCGTAAGTACAAGAATAGATAGTTGCTTAAGAATCATGTGTATAGCTTAGCTGAATTTTGTGCACAAATAAAATAGAAAAAAAAGTTCAGATAATTAAATCAGGAAAAAATTGCATATTTCGATTAATTAATAATGAACAATATTTAATAAAAAAATTTCTTTATCACATAAAAAATTATATGTATCAACATATTTTACAATAAGAAAGGCAATGTTTTCCCCATTTGTAAGTATAACTAAACTTAGTTTCTGTTTTGATAAATTGTTATTTTTGACCTAGAATAGCTACAACACTTTCAATTTTACTACCAAAAAAAAAATGCAAATATGTGCACCCATTTAGTTCATTAATATTCCTATCCTCATACATTCCTATTAATAAAATTAATTTTAAGGGTTCGAAGATAATCTAGTCATATATAAATGCTGATTTCAGATAAAATACAAGAAAAGAACAATTCACATAATTTGGTATTTTACAAGTAGAACTTGGCAAATTATTAAACATATAAAAAAAACTTATCTGATTACTAAGATATTCTTGTTTGATATAAATCAGTTTCTTTAATAAAATCAGTTAAATGTTTTAAAGTTAAATGACAATCCAGACATCCTATGAGTCCAGAAAACTCACCTCAAACCCCCTGAAAAATTTAAAATTCCAAATTATAATATATTCCGTTCTGACAGATCATTCCATCGGGGCGGAGGCAATGCAATCTTAATTAAAAATAGAATTCATCATCATATGGTATCAAAATACCTCCACCTCTGAAAATACTACCATCCAAATACTACAATACCAAAAATACTAGAAAATACTACAATACCAAAGACAACCAATACTTCACAGTCTCTACTATTTACCATACCCCCCGTAATCTCATAAACCACAATGAAAACCCCACTGGAATTTTACTAGGCGACTTTAATGCAAAATATCTGACCTGGAACATAGGCAGGGCAAACAGATCAGGTAAAATTATTCATGCTATGAGCAGCACTAATAACCTCCAGATAGCTGCTCCCGACTCCCCCACTCACTTTCCTTACAATAGTAATACTGACTCTGTAATAGATTTTGCTATCCTCAAAAACATACCATTCTACAATATCGAAAGTGTTAATGAACTACCTAGCGACCATAACCCTAAGCTAATGGACAACTCTTTCAATAAAATTCTCCCTATCCCCCTTCGCACTCTCACAACTACAACGTCATCACCAACTGCGCTTGCGCTGGGCCAGGGAACATTGCAACTGGTCCATAGATCAGTGGGAGAGAGTTGCCTGGTCAGATGAATCACGGTTTGTCATTCATCACGCCGATGGCCGTGTCAGGATACGCCGTCTTCCAGGCGAACAGTTGCTCCCTCAATGTACAGTAGGTCATACACAGGCCGGTGGTGGTGGTGGTATTATGCTTTGGGGGACGTTCTCTTGAGCAACTCTGGGACCCGTGGTTGTGGTAGAACAGACCATGAATGCTACAGGGTGTCTGAACATCATTGCGGACCAGTTGCACCCTTACATGGCCTCTGTTTTTCCAGCTGGAAATGGAATGTTCCAACAGGACAACGCCCCGTGTCACAAGGCTAAAATTGTGTTGGAGTTGACATTCCAATTCAGTTATACAATAATTTTGTTCATATTTTCTTAAAGCTCTAGAATGATAAGATACAGGATGTAACAGAACTATTAGGCTGTTTCAGGAACATGAAGCTGAATTCCAGTTAATGTCCTGGTCGCCTAACTCACCGAATCTCAATCCGATAGAACACATTTGGGATGTCATGGGACGGCAGCTCAGAGTTCAAAGACCACCAATTCGCAAGATCTCGGATTTGCGTGACCGTTGCTTAAACATCTGGTACAATCTGTCTCTGGTCATCTACCAAGGACATCCATGCCAAGGCGGGTTGAAACTGTGTTGCGAACCAAAGGTGGGCCAACACGTTATTGACAGGTGGTCATAATGTTTTGGCTCTTGAGTGTATATATATATATATATATATATATATATATATATATATATATATATATATATATATATATATATATATAAACATGTCAGCTTCAACATCAGTTGCCCCTTTTAAATGTTTAACTTCATAATCAAACATGCTTAATTTTAAAGACCATCTAAATAATCGACCCCTAAATTTCTTACATTTTTTAGCCAAACAAGAGCAGCATGATCTGAATGAATAATGAATTTTTTCCCATGTAAATAATAATAAAATTTATCAAGGGCATCTACTTAAGCCAAACATTCCAATTCAGTTATACAATAATTTTGTTCATATTTTCTTAAAGTTCTAGAATGATATGATACAGGATGTAATTTACCAGAACTATCAGGTTGTTTTAAAACAGCTCCAATAGCTATTTGTGAAGCATCACAAAACACATGAAGAGGTAATTTAGGATCATTTAATTGCATAACAGGTTTAGTTATTAATTTAGAATTTAACACTTCAAAAGATTTCTGACATTGATCTGTCCATAACCATTGCTGATCTTTTTTAAGAAGATTGTTTAAAGGTTCTCTAATTTTAGCATAACAATCAATAAATTTATTATAAACATTTACAGAACCAAGAAAACCTTGAAGTTGTTTGACATTTTTTGGAGGTTGTAACTTTCTGATGCTTTCAATGTTATGATTACATGGAGAGGTGCATCCTTCTCTAACCTCACAACCTAAAAAATTAATTTTATCTTTTGTAAAAACACCTTTTGAAAATTTTAATTTAGTATTTTCTACTTGACACATGTTAAATATTTGTTTTAGGTGATCATAGTGTTCTTCTAAAGAGTTAGAAAAAATCACTATGTCATCAAAATAGTGACATGCAAATTTTGAAAATTTATGTTTGCTTAGGATACTGCGAATTGTGCGATTACATATTGCTCGAGCATTTTTAAAGCCAAAAGGTAAAACTTTGAATTCATATAAGCTTTCAGTGGTCACAAAAACAGGTTTATGTTTATCATTGTCATGAAGGGGTACATACCAGTAACCAGATGCAAGGTCCAGGGTTGTGAAAATTTTAGCATGGGTTAATTTGTCTAATAAAGTATCAATTCTTGGAAAAGATTCAGCATCACTTTTACACAGAGCATTCACTTTGCGTTAATCAATGCATAACCTACTTTTTCTATTTTAATCCTTTTATAAGCTAAAGTTACAGGGGAGGAATAATTACTAGTAGATTCTTTAATTAATCCAGCATTCAATAAATTTTTTATTTGTTTATTAATTTCCTCTTCATCAGTCGATGATGTTCTGTAAGCTCTTTGAGAGACTGGTAAGTCAGTAGTCATTACAATTCCAGGGGGTTCTATTCTAATTTGGCCAACATCATATTTACTTTTTACAAAAATGTGCGAATATTCAGATACAAGAGACAACACAGAATCAGATAGTTATTTTACATTCAGAGATGGAAAAATGTCCCCTGAGGTACTGACTATACTACCCTGAGGGTCTTTTGTTTTTCTTGTTTCTTTTAATACATGTAGAGATATTTGTTTTTTACTTTTAGTATGCAAATTTGTAATAATTTTTTTCATTTTGCATTATTCTATTTTTACTAGAACCAATAATTAAATTAAAAAGACTACAATCTGGGAGTCCTAAAATCATGTAAGATAATGGTTATCAATAATATATAAACTTATTTTTTTCATAATTTCTCCTATTTTTAAATATGTCACACACATTTGTTTCAATTGGAAAATGCCATGGGCTTGGTTTACTTTTACAGAACTAGTCTTCTTTCTCTTTAAGTGAAGTTTGTTGATAATATCTGCAGAAATAAGCGAGAGAGTGGATCCTGTGTCATTAACAACATTGGTACGTAAAATAGGTAAATATCCCAAGTTAGCTAGGCTTGGAGTTGTTAAAGTAGGTGATTTGATTGAGAGGTGTCCGGATACTGATAGTTGTCATTGTACTGGGTCCTGAGCCTCAGTAGAGGTATTTTGATTTTCCCTAAAGTTTTGTTCAGGACTAACAGGGTTTCCTGTGCACTGGAAAACAGAGTTAGTCATGGGTACATTAGTCAAAAAATTAGGTGGTCTCAATTTTAGTTTGGGTTCGGTGGTGGTTTATGACCAATGATATGCATTAAAAATGTCTCGTCTTGAGCAAAATTTACAGGGTAAAGGTGGCAGTCCCTGCTGAAAATGAGAATTGTGATTTGATCTAATGTTGAAAGGTGAATGATTAGAAAAATTGTTTGGACGCTGTCTAGAGTAATTTTGGAAATTAGGCATATAACAGTCGGAGGGGTCGAGGTAAAAATGAGGTTGATTGAATGGTCGTAAAAGGTACAGGTGGTCTTTTGTAATGTTTTGGTCTACTTCTAACCACGGGTTCATTATTTCTGACTCTACCTGATTCAGGAGTAGATTCTTGTATATTGAAAAGTTTAGTTACCGCTGTGAGCCATTCTATGGCGAGTTAGGTGGGTTTATGATTACTAATTGTTTTAAATGGGTAGTTACCCATCTGTTAAACCTTCTAAAATAAGTTGAGGTAAGAGTCCCAATTTTCTGCCACAATTTAATTTCTTATGAAAATAATCTGCTAAGGTCTCATTCGGTTGAATTTATGTTGGGAAAAATCAGTAAAACTGATTACACTGTGCTCAAGAAAATTTTCAGTTAAAACACAACAAAGATCATTAAAACTGGTAATATCCAAGCATGAATTAATATATTGAGTTAATGCTGAACCCTTCAGAAAGTTTGAAATATATGTAGGTTTCCACTCCTCGTCTTTGTGATTGTCTGCACATGCCTGATTAAAATGATTGAACCACAATTCCATTTTCATCCCACTGTCAGGATTAAAGGGAATTATAGGAATTTTACTTTTCATTTTCTCATTCAGGGAGTCAATTATTCCCTTGTCATTTTTGGAATATATGAGATTATTTCACTTTCCATATCTATGTTATAATTGTTTACTATCTTATTTGATCTTAATAACATTAATTAACTCTATTTAAACCAATAACAATTTTAATTAAATATCAAGCAATGCTTTTATCACAATTATCATCTTAAATCAATATAACAACTTGTGACGGGTCTATCCGCGACCTTATCACTAATAGTCCTCTTGGGGAATTTTCAGTCCTCAAATCATTATTTGTATTGGAAAGCTTCCTCCGAAGAAGAGAACGTGATCATGCGAATTAAGATTAATATATATATATTGTATAAGCTTTCAGAGAGAGGAGAGATAGGATAGACTTGTAGCTGAGCTATTAATAAAGTAAATTGTTTTAGAGATGTCGACCCTTCCTTCCCTATCTTCCGACCCTACACCATTACAAATTTTCATAAAATAATTAACACAATATCATATTTCTTATTGGTTAATTTTGCTTACTTTGTATTACAATAGTGAGATTTCAATTTCTACAGTCAAAAAAATTTTTACTTTGAAGGGTTCTGAAATATTACTGCTATGTGCACGCTTTTCATTTGATTGTACACATCAAAATAAAATATTTTTCACTTGCATAGAATTCAGTTTTAAATTGGAATGAATTTAAAACGTGCAAAATGTCATATGTTTCTTGAGTTATTTGTTTAAAAAAAAAAAAAAGAAAGATATATGGAAAACTTAGCTGCAGCACTAAAGCTGACACACTTGGGCAAGAGTTCTAGGAACGAGTTTTTGCATATTTAATGGGTTTCAGCTCTGAAGATTGAAGGTAGCTAAGAACACATACAGCCTTAATTTTGTATTGAGATCCAATTTTTTGAGAGTTGATCCGCCGCGTAAATAGCCGTAGAAAACAATCCCAAAAATTTCCTGGAGTGATGATTGAATCCATGCGGTTTTTATTTTTATCGATGTTTTTGTAGTTATTTTAACTGTAAGGGTAGGGACATCAAAGTCCTGGCGCCATCATCTGGGAGACTTCAAGATCCTTACCTCGGTGGGGAGACTGTGTTTTGCTGCGGCCTTCAAACGGGGATTAGTAGAAAGCGGAAGTAAATTCTAACTATTCACAAAAAATTACTCTGCACGGTCTCTCTCTCCCATATATTGAAAAATTTAATTTCAGGTTTCCACCTGCCAGGTTCACTCATCTTATCGACTAATGTAAAATACTTACTTTAACGTTTGTTCAATATTAATGAATCATTCCATACTTAGCCGAAATACTTTTATTTCCATATTGTAGCAGGCTTAAGTCTGGCTTCGGCTAGCAAAGGCCGAAGTGAAGTTACCATACAAATCTCAGATGATCATCAGAGAGAGAGAGCGTACGAACAGAGCAGTGAGAAGAAGAGCGTTTTCCGCTGTGTTTTGCTATTTATATGAGGGAAAATTCAATTAAACATCAGAGTCCACATGGTCTGAATGGGTCTAAATGGAGGGACTTCCAGGGAAGATAAGTGTAGACTTAGTCTGGTAGGGATCACCCCTACAGGTTTGTTCCGAGGAAAGAGAGCATTGTCAGCGAATTTTTTAGAACGCGCGTGATTGAATTAATTAAAACGAATAAGGAATTGTATCACGAAATACGAATGAACATTATCAATCAAAGGAGAGAATGGGCAAATTTAGTAAATTAAACTATTATAATGAGAAATTAAAGGGAATTAAGTTAAATCATTACACACACACACACACACACATATATATATATATATATATATATATATATATATATATATATATATAAACTTTTGAAAAAAATTTAACTGACATAAAAATAATGATAAAATTTCTAGGCAATTTTTATAATCCTCATTATAAATCAATCTTTAATAAATATTAATGTATGAAATTGTATTAACAATGGTATGTTAACTAATGGTATGTTAATGGATTTAGTTAACTAAATCCTTCTGAAAAGCAAAATAATCTCAATAAGTTTACCATAGGAATAAAGAATTTTTTATTTATGGTTTGTATTCTGTAAAAAAATATCTTCAGTTTTGTTTCTAAGCGCAACGTTAATAAAAGAAATTAACCAAGTGTATAAAAAGGAGAAGATTTTCGGTTGAAATTGTAATTAACTTATCGCTAAGAGATTCGAATATTTTTAAGAATTAACGGATAATTTCTGCTAAAAGAAATGATTAAATTTATTCTTCTTGAAGGTCACAGAAATGACTTCGCATGGAATTGATAATTTCTGGGGTTTGTTCGTAAAATAAATGACAAAATAATTTGATTTTAATTAATTGTAAAAAATATTTGATTATTTGTAAAAAAAATTACCACTCTCTTTCTCTCTCTTAACTGCACACATTTATGAAAAAAAATTTGTCTACATACTTACATTATTTATTATTAACTTATCATAAAATTAGATTCAATCAGAATATATCATTCACTTACTGTTAACTAACAGTAAAATGTCAGTACAGTCTAAATATCCATTAGATAATATGTAAAAATGCATTTTATTAAGAATTTACATTGAATATTTTCAAGATATTTATCTAATGATTCAAAAATATGATCAACAACTAGAAATTCTCATCTTTTTTTTCAATTTCAATTACACTATTAAGGCGGGAAACGAAGAAATTTTACTGATGATTAAAATTTGTGAGAATCTGTAAGAAAGAGGAAAAGTTCCGGTTTACAAAATACTATATTTTAGGTCCTTATATATTATCAACCAATTATCATTTCTCTTGGGAATTATCGTCCAACAGGGTTTCGACACTTTGAAAACAATCTTAAATGAAAGAAACTTTTCCAAGGGGTAAGTGAACAATTTTTTTACCAGTCTGATAATAATTACTTCAATTATCCCCCTCCCTCCTAACATCTTGCATTCCAAATGATACTTCTGTACCATCACCGATCCACCCCTTTTAACGGAATTTTAAATAGTGGAACCAGCCCCCATTGTTAGCATACAAGAGGAGGAGCCTGTTACTACTGTAGCGAAATCCTCCAATACAACCATAAATCAAATTGACAATGACAAATCAGAATCAGTGACAAGTAGTCCCTTTGACAAGAAGATAAATAATTCGATATAAAAACCAACGTTTTTATATGGTGGCAAAGTTTATTAGAGAAAATTATTGAAATATTAGTTAAAACTGTAAGTTATTTTTATTTTTAAAATTTACTTAAAAAGATATATTTGTGAGAGTATTAAAAAATTCATAATACTCATAAAATCAAAACATGCATTTGAAAGTTAGTAAGTCATTCTATTAAAAAAAGAATGGGAACCAGAATTCAGAAAAAATTATTGTGATAAGACACGGCGCCAAATATTGGAAACTTTCTTTCTTGCGAATGATTACTGACTAAAAGTCAGCAACCCTTACTATCTCAGAGATAGTAAAGGGGAGATAGTATCTCCCCTTTGTGAGTACAAAAGGTTTACGATACCTCATGTGGCGTGGGGAGTGCCCGGTGCTCCCAGAGGGGGAAAGAAATTTTTTCCTCAATCCTAAAAGCGCCGAGAAGAAAGAATATTTTGACTTATTAAAATTATTGAAATATTAGTTAAAACTTGTCGCAAACGTCTAAATATTGCATTGTTAGGCGAGTACGAACGATTCCCAAAATTTCAAAGATCTAGCTAGATGGGAAGTTGGTTAAATTAACGATCGAAAAATTTATGACACACACACCAAGTGAAATTCAGAATAACGTTGTAAAATAGACTACCCCGATTCTGATTGACTGGTACGTTAAATTTTCACCGTACCATTTGGCTTACAGTTACTCATTTGACATCGCATATTATAACAGTACTCGCAGTATTGGGATATTTTTTTTAATCTGGACTCCAAGAAGATAATTCATATTAAAAAAATAACAATTTAAAAAAAAGTCTATATTTTAAGATGATATTTATTTGTAAAGTTTCTATCAAAACTGAAAAATTTTAAGAATCCGAGAGACAAAGATTCGAAATGAATTGAGGATTTTGTTACGTAATTTTAATTTACTTGAGTACTTGATCTAGTTGCATCAAAAGTTATTTATGACTTAATGCAATAATTATGTTTCTTTCTTCAATTCCTATTAATATTTAGGTGTCGGGCTGTGTTTTGTGCTTAAGTATTTGGAACTTTCTTGGTGACCTTTGATTTTGTTAAGTGTTGATATTGATTGCGAGAAAATTTCTAATTTACTGATCAGAATTGCTGTTGTGATATTACTTGATTTTTTTCGATGACTTAAGGATATAGGATATTTTATGTGAGATGCTGGACCTGATTGTAATAAATTCAAAAGTGGGTCTTTGTTTTCTTTTTTTAATCCTTCAACGGGGAACTCTTATTTTAAACGATTGAAAAAATCACATTAGATGGTAGGAGCACATATAGCAGAGACACAAAACTTACTTTTTTTGATCGACTCTCCGCAAAAGGAAAATTCTATTTCACGCGCTTACTTTACTTACTTGCGTTACTTTATATTTCTGGTTTATTAATTGTGCAAACATTTCTCGTTTGAAATCAATTTCAAATAATTCCTTCTCTTTAGTCGAAATGTGTGGGTTTCTTTACAATCTCTTAATTCATATTTTAAGTGGGCACTCAATTTTTTCTTGAATTACCTAATATTCATGGGAATTCATAGTTTCTTTTTTCATTAATGACTAATTTTTTAATCTTACCCAAGATGAAGTTTTTTATGTGTGCCTGGAAAATTATTATTAATTCTTTGAGCTGAGATATGAAATTTGATAAAACTTATAACATTATAGAGAGAAAGTAACTATTATGATCATCTGGTTATTCAGTATATGTTATTTTATTTCGTTCTAGTGATTTCTACTTCAGTGATTTTTTTAAATCTACAACAAATAATTAGTAGTTTTAGCAGAAGACACTCGCTTCACAGTTTTTCTACAAAGAGAGGAGATAAAGCCATCAGCATACACGTTCTTGCGTCATAAGATTTTGACAAGTTTTGAAAGTAGATTTGGTTCGGGGAGCTTGAGTCAAAGTAAGTAGTAAACTGCCCTCCGTAACAGTAAACTACAGCTTTTAAACAGCAACCCCCGCGCAAGTTAAAATCAGCTTCTAACTTATTTGTAGCAGTGTATTACCGTCATGTAGATTTGAGCTCTGCTATCAGAAGCGATTCTAACGAGTTTGTAGTATTCAAGTATTCTTCGAGCATTCGGTGAAGCGTTTATTGTTAACATCTGCCGTGAATAAATGATGACAGGTGGTATGGGAAGCTGTAACTCTCCTGAGGTAGAAAGACGCAACGTCTTAGCCAAACCCTTTTTAATTCTTTAACTATAAGTAGTTGTTCAGGTCGTTTCCTTAAATGAGGTTTTTGCGATTAGCAATAATGAAAGTCTCCTTTTTTTCAATCCCAATAGCTCCTTGCAGTGCTATTGGGATTATGGAAGTTTAAGGAATGAGCATTTTACCTGGATATCTGATAATGTTAAAATCAAGAGCTAAAATATTAAAATAAAAAATACAACACTAAAAGTTTAAAAACTTTGATTCTGTAGGTAAGTTGTAAACATTCCATAAATTATGATACCATAACAAAAAAAAATAAATCAACTTTTAATGACCAAACTTGTGAGAACCCAGCTTAAATTACTTTGACAATCCGACACAACACAATGCAATGATTATGTATAGAAAAACTAAGTGACAACAAATAATGGTAATACAACTGCATTTGCATAACGCCAGACTTTTGACATAGAACGAAAATATTTAAGTTTCAGAGTTCGATAAATTTATTTGTATATCCAACAGACTCAGAATGACTTACTACTCAGTCTCAAACTTCTTCTCGAACAGTAGAAAGCCAAGAATCATGATAAATACAAATATTATCAAATCATCTACAAATGACTGCCAGTTTGGCGAAATATTGCTAATTTTCATAAAAAAAAATGTATTGTTATAAATAAAGCCAGCCAATTTGGCAATATTGAGCCAAACTGGCGGCCTTTTCCTAAAACTCCATTCATTTGGGATTGAAACGCACTTAATTAACTGTTTCCCATTCTCTCCTACCTGTGTTCTTTCTCTTAATGTCGTCTCGTAACTTCCGGATCTTACACGTGACCATCGTTCAATCGCTGTGTTGATTCACTCCCGATCCGTGTTCTGGATATTATTAACGCGGAACTGGAGGCTATGATTATAGGTCTCCTGTAAGTAGAGGAGGCTTTCTGGAGGGTTATTTATAAAATCAGTTTAGCCGAAGATCACAATCGAAAAGCATCGGTAACGAAGCCTCTTTTTTTTCTTTTTTTTTTTTTTGGAAAGTAATTTCCTTAAGTAAGAAATGTTCGTGAAAGGGTCAATACACTTGCATTTGAGGTATACCCACTGGAAAAAGTCCATTGAAGTAAAGTCAGGTGATCGTGGATACCTCTCTTTGAAATCACCGCACCCGATTATTCGTATCTGGAATGTCTCCAGCAGGTACTTCTTCACTTAT
>BMAW01062329.1:0-10652 GCA_019974015.1 Nephila pilipes
CGATAACTCAGCTGTTTCTGGTCCGATCGACTTAAAATTTTGACACGATTCAAGCAAAGGTTAGTACTCTAGAAAGACCTGGTTACTGGTTTACTACGAGCGCCATCTCTGGGTTAGTCTCGGGAGTTATTGATTGATGTGTTAATGTTTGTGGCTGCGATAGCCTAATGGCATGTATTTCAAATCTACATGCATTGGATATTCATGTATATGACATATGTTCAGGCACTCTCTCCACTTGGCGATGGCGTGCTCCCGCCGAGAGCACTTGGCTCCCATTTCAAATTGTAGCAACCCTGGCGAGTGCCAGTGAAGGAAGAAAATTGTGATTCGATGTTAACTTTTTCTATGAGCTAGAGACCAATAAGGTCCGAGGCAACAAGCTTCACTCACTTATCGTAACAAGAAGTAATTGTCATCATTTCTAATATACAGTCCACTTACACTGTCCGAACAACATATATTTCGGAAACATAGACACTTTAAGGCTGTTACTGGTCTTGTTCTGTATTTTTTATGATTCCTTGAAGTAACAAATTGGGAAAAAATTGACTCTTATTTGTTTCTGTCCATGGATTCAACCATTACCTTTTTTAGGATATGATTTATAATACTGTTCAGAATATCTCTTTGTTTTCTGAATTATTGCTATTAAAATTTGATCGTCAGAAAAGTTTAAAATACTTTTAATCCAAAACGGTTGCATCACATTATATCATTCGTCATATTCAAGGTTATTACTCATTTCCAAGAAAAGAAAATGAGGCAAAGAGTGGTGGTAAAATTTTCATATACACTTTGCAACGCTGCCAAACATTTTGAATGAATATTGAATCGTCTTGAGATTCGAGAAAAAGCAATCCTTCTTGCTATTGCAGTCTTCAAAATAATTAAATTTCCTTACGGTATCACCAGAAACATACATCCCAATATTCGGTGAACGTTTCTGCAAACCATATCTGAATACAAGAAACAAAAATTAAGAATAATTCTACTTGCAAAACCGTAGTGGACTTAACACTTATTAAAACATCTTTAGCATATTCACATTCCTGGTTTCTATTACTTGATTCGGTCTCGTTTTACGTTTGTTGGTCGATCTGCCAGCATTGACGTAATGGTATGCTCTGGCGTTTTCTACATCTAACGACTCCTCTTTTTCTCTTATCGAACTCATAAATAGCAGAATGTTTTCAATATCTGGACTACCCGTGCCACATATGATCTTCAAGATATCAACAGATTGAGATCGTAAATATTTTGGCAGGCTGTGAAGGGAATAGGGAGATTCGCCGACAAGAAGCCGATGAAGGTCGAGGCTCCCGCAAAGAGCGTCAATCTCTGTGTGGTTCCCACTCCAGACGGTTGTCTTGGTACCTCCAGTCACAAAATTCTGTAAATAGCTGTACATAACAGTATTAAATACTTTGAACTTGAAACCAGTATTTCTCTATATCGTAATAATATCTTAAATTAACTTCAAAAGGTACATTATACGAGAATTATATGAAGTCAGCGAACGTCATCTGAAAATCAAAACTGGAATCAAAGACTAAATATTGTTACCGAAGGTTAAAAAAAAAAAAAAGAAAGATTCGTTTATATATGGGGGGAGGGGAGAATATATATTAATGAAAAAAGTGGAAAAAAAGAAGAATCCTAACTCAGTCCAACATATTTAAATATATCACTCATTTCATCTGACTTCTGTTGAAACTCAGTCGATCTACATTAACAGACTTATCAAAAATGATAACTTTTTTGATTATTACAGTTTTAATATATATAGAGATCGTAAAAGGGGACATATGGGAAGTTTTGACATGTTAATCAGCATCCCCATAATTAAAATTTAAAAAAAATGGTTTTATTTTCAAAGAGTATGCCTTCGGCATTCATAGTAAGTATCCAACGTTTCAAGGTGACTTTGAAACTGGATCTACTTTTACAGGAATGTTACTTTAGCCTTATCCAATCTCTTAGTATCACTGCATATTTCAAAATGTCCCTCACTGCATCTTGTCATAAGCATTTTTCATTGATTGGAATTCGCTGATAATAAACTGTTGTATGTGAATACTCTTGTAATTTCGTTTTCATAACCTTTATTTTTTTTGAAATCAGATAAAATGAATCCTATCAAAGCACTGACTTTCCGATTGCGGCCTTTTGTGGAAACAGATATTCCAGCTGTTGTAAAAATAGCCCTTCGCAGTACATTTCAGTACAGCACTGAGTGCCTTTTATCTTGGAGTAAAATCGACCCTACAGGAATAAATGTAGCAGAACTACATTCAGGTGAGACAACTGTATGCTTAAAGAGTTTTTTTCTAACTTATTTGTTACTAAATACTTAGGTAATGATATCATATTACTTCATGTATACCCTTTTAAATTTTCAGAAAGAGTTATTGTAATAGATATACTTTACTGTAAACTGTATGAAAATGCTCTGAAATGCCACTGAATTATGGATAGTAAGTTAATAGGAAATTAGATTTCCCTTGATTTGATAATGGCTGCCACATGATGAGCAACATATCCAACGATTTTGAGGAATCGTTCCTGAGGAGTGGCTAAAAAATAGGGGCAGGACCTATCCATAATTCAGTAAGAATCGATGGTGTTGTGTGATGTGTTTCTCACAAGTCAGAGGAATACTCATTTAATAGGAAAGCAGAGGAGTTTCAACGAAGGTGAACCTGGGAGGGGTGCAATTGTCTTGCTCGAATAATCCATTTCCCTGTGGATGACAGTAGGACATAAATGGTTTCAGGTGATCACAGAGAAACTCTACGTACCAAATACTGCTATCGTAGTATTACATACCATAACTCTACGTTGAGGGAGGTTGGTACAAGTGTCAAAGATCTCAAAATCTACCAAGGGAAAAGAATCCAGACTATGAACTTGCACAGTCCAAAATCTGCATGTTTGTTCTGCATTTCAGCACTGAGTGCCTTATATCATGGAGTAAAATCGATCCTATAGGAATAAAAGTAGCAGAACTACATTCAGGTAAGACAACGGTGTGCTTAAAGGTTTTTTCTAACTTATTTGTTACTAAATATTTTGGTAATCATATCATATTACTTTGGATATACTATTTTAAATTTCAAAAAAAGAGTTAGTGTAATTGATATATTTTATTGCACTGAAATGCCACTGAATTAAGGATAGCAAGTTAATAAGAAATTAGGCTTCCCTTGACTTTGATAATGGCTGCCACATGATGAGCAACATATCCAACGATTTTGAGGAATCGTTCCTGAGGAATGGTAAACAAAATATCGGCTCGAGCCATCGGCATCATACTATCATTAAATGCCATAAATTGATCGTATTTTCCATTTCTTCATATCTTACTCGGAGTTATAAGGGATAAAGTATGTCTAGAGGGATCAAACTATCATTCAACACAATAAATTGACCATATTTTCTTTTTACATTATGTCTTCATACCTTTTCAAGATTTCTATTAAACGGTTCTTTTTTTCCTCTGTGTTATACTTTATAATTATTACAATGAATGAACTAATTTACATATTCATAAACTTTTAAACAACTCAAAATATTGAATATTAATATACTTTATTTTAAAAAAAAATTTACCCTCTAAATCCAAAAACTTTTGTTTAGAATAAATAAATGGTGCTTCAAAATACTAATAAAAATGCTTAGAAATACTATTTATCTAAGATATTACATATTTATCTAAAAATATTACAACTATTTATCCAAAAATATTACATATTGAAAGCAGTTTCATTTTTATGGTTTATTATACTGGGCAATAAGAATTTCGTATTTTAATATTTATCTACATCTAAAAATATATCACGTACGAAGCATTATAATTTTAGTTCAAAATTTTCCAAGTGATAAGATAAAATACTTGTACAATTGTTGTTGAAATCATCAGATATATTCTTTAAGGTACCTTGCATGAAATGATGAAAATTCCTTTCTTGAGAAAATGAGCTTCAGAAAAAAAATTGTTCAGAATTAAGAAGGAACATTATTAATTATATTTCGTTAAATAATTAAAATATTTTCTTGGGGCTTGTCTAAAAGTGTACTTATTTACGTATATATTACGTATATATTAAAATATATTTACGTATATACGAAGTTCATTTATATTTTAATATAAATATTTTTTAGATTACCCGTTCAAGACTGGCGAAAGGAGAAAGAACCTCTTCTCTAAGTCTGCGTGATTTAAAAATGTACGTACGCACGGGAACAGACGATTTTCCTCGCAGAGCCTAATTTCATATAAGAATTTATATAAAATCATCCCTGCGATTAAGTACGCTGAAAGTTATAGATTATTGTCATTGATAGTATCTAAATATACGATAGTAAAACTTTTGTATTATTTAAAAAAATAATTGCGAATTTTAAAGGAATTATATTCATTTTGATAAAAAAAAAATTATAGAGCTACGAAAATAGCAACAATATAAAGGACAATTTTTTTTTAATTTACTAGAATTTGAAATATAGGTAAAATATTAGAGAATTGAATACAAAAAAATACAAAATAAATGAAATAAAATTATTAAATAACGCTTATGACTTTTGAAGCTTATGATACATTTCGAAACACTGTTCAGGATAAAGGCCTTCGTTGCAAATTTTGCATTTATAATACTTCAGCTTGTGTTTTTTTTCTTTTCTTGTAGAGAAACTTTTTGAACACAACACATTGTCTCCTTGACTTTTCACTCAGATAATTATTTCAATCTTTTCGCCATGATAGCAAACATAAAACTGATCCAAAAACATATTGAGAACGAAAAGTTTACTCCCAACCCTAACCAATAAGCAATCCCCCTCTCCTCCAAAATACAAAGAAACACCCAGAGCGTAGTAAATCTGAGCTGTTTAAATGCGCAATCCGACCAAAAGAAGAGAACAAATACAGTTATTTAAATTTTCAAATTCTCCTGATCCAACAGAAAAAAGAGAAACAAAAGTTCGAATTGATTATCAACACTCTATGGAGCGATATTTAAAAATGTTTTCGAACTTCAACCGCCAGCTAATGGCCGTTAAAAATTCAAATAAAACGTTCCAATTTGAAACTACACCAGTATGAGCATGGGACGGGTAGCATGGAAATATCCATCACATTTTCGATACAGTGGGCCGTGAAGGAACAATGCAGCCCCCCCCGGGGGCGGGCGCCCGGGGTGCAAAATTATGAGAAATAGTTGCCACCCTGGGAAGCTAAAACGGCCCTTGCCCAGTTAGTCATGAAGTCAAACTGGGCTTGGAAGACAGAAATGAGCAACTGATTTCATGATGCTTCAAGTCTATGCCACAATTCATCAACTGTATTAGGTGGAGAAGGGTGACGGGCCGGTCCCTCAGTAGCTCATGATCAGATGTTTTCAATGGGTGACAGATCTGGAGACTGTGCAAGCCAGGGCAACAATCGAATACCCTGCATATTGTGGAAGGTCAGAACACGAGGTCTAACATGTGATCTTACATTATCTTGTAGGAAGATGGTGTTTGACAAGCCTCGAAGATTGAACCCAACTGCTGGAAGTAAGATGTCAGAAATGTACAGATCTGTTTTGATATCATCGTCGACAAGAACTAGAGATGTGCGAGTCGTGTTTCCAATTGCTGCCCAAATTTTCATACAACTGGCAGAGTCTCTATGCCGATATCGAATGTACTCAGGCAAAGAGCGGTCTTCTAGGAATCTGCAGACACATATACGACCATCATAATACTGCACGCAGAACCAGGACTTGTCAGAAAAGACGACCTTGTGCAACTCCTGTAACCAGCTTTGTCGTTTGGAGCACCAAAGTGGCCGTCTCCCTCTATTTTGTAATTTCAAGGGAAGCCGAAGTTATGGTCACCGTGTTGACAGCCCATCCTGTTTGAAACATCGCCACACTATGCGAGAGGCATTTGGGCGTGTTACAAACATGCCCGGTTTCATACTAATGGTACGTGATATGGTTTTGCAGGGCTGACCTCACAATGTGTCTGTTCTGTCTGTCGTTAGACTTGGGAGGGTGTAAAGATATTGCGTGCCCTTCAGTATGAACATCAGCAACTCAATGGTTCCATATTCGCATGACAGTGGTTGGATTTCGACCAGTGCCATGAGTAATATCACGGAGCGATAACTCACATTTTCCATAAGCAACGATCCGGCCTCTGTAGAATTAGACAGATACTGGTGAGCATTTCATGTTCTTATTCGAGGCATAATACGGTATTCTGAGCAAACTCCGTCCAAAGCGCTATTCGAATGACAAATCCACTAAACATTTTTTTTTATTATACAGTACTTAAGATGTCATTTCTCCTTCTGCATTGTCTAAATGTGCTGAAATACTAATCATTTGCATATCCTAACCTTTTCTTCCTTTTCTGGGATTTTGATTTTCGTTAGATCAATCCTTTCTGTTGTTGCAATTTCAATTGACTGCGGTGTATATATATTTTATGCAACGCATTAGTAATTTTAATTAATGAGTGTATAACATTTATGACTTTTTTCGATAAATATGCATTATAAAACGTCTCTTTAAATTTTTAGGTGAAGTCGTTGGACTAGGTGCAACCATTAATCATAATGAAAGCGAAGCCTTTTTAGGAGCTGTTTGTGTACATGAGAAATATAGAAAGCTGCGAATAGCTCATAGGGTAAAAATGTTCATTTTTGAGTAAAATATATACAATTTATACTGAAAGTGGATAGTTATATTTCAAAACGCCTCAGCATGTATTTAAGATATAAAATGTGCACCTTTACGAATAGGACTTATATAAAAACATGATCATAAGGAACAAATTAGTTTACGTCAATGATAAAGAAAAATACACTGCTGGCTACTAAAAAATGTTACCCCTAGAAGGAAAGCAAAGAGCCTTGCATTAGGAAGATTTTTAATGCCATAATAAGTATTTTGTGAAACAATGTCACATGTGTTATGCTTCATTTTCAAACTGCATCTAGTATCTAGATTTGTTATAAGTTGCTCTTTAGTTGAAAGTAGATGAAGTAGTAGAATAAGATGCGCAAAAAATGTTATGAATCCATCCACCGAGACAATCAACGACTCGTCTAAAGTTTAAATAACTTCCTTTTCTGTTTCAGAAAAAAACGTTTAATACAAATGACCTGCGAATTTTCCATTAATATTCCACTGCGATGAATAATTACTAGATTCTGCTCAACCTCCCTAGAATTTCGATTTTAAGTATGCATCCGACACCAGAATAAATTCATCTTTATTTTTTTGCATTATTCTTTTCGATTCGCTTATGAGTGGGTTTCTATGAATGGCCATTTATTAGTTTCTTTACAATACAGCAAATGCAATAAATTATAGTAACCTAATGGTTGTTTTCTAACAGGTTGGAAACGAACGAGTTGTTCAGGTATATCAAAAGCTGCTTCTTTAATAAACAGTTTCCTTTCCAACATACGTTTGTAGAATATACATATGCTTCCTTTGTCAACTTTATATTTTAGCTAATAGAACTCATCTATCAGGCAAGAAAGTCTAGCTCTGGACGTTGGCACAAAGTTCTTCAAAATGGACAGGCCATTTTCTTATTGGTAATGTTAGAAAATTAGAATAAGGATTTCTGACATTCTCGATTGTTTGGTAAATAGCCCTGTGCGATGTTTCTTAATTTGTTTAAATGCTTTCTTACCTTTCTCGCCAGTACTATCTGGTAATGGAACAGTCTCTCCCTTGTTACACTCCTTGCTTGCACTGAGACTTTAGTGATAACGAAAATCGATTGAATTGTTGTCTGCACATGCTGGAGGCTATACAGATACTGCACATCGTGTTTAGCAGGAATTAACACATCGTATTGGCATTATACATGTAACTAAAGGCAGTTATATCGAAACTTGTAAAGGAAATTTCCAAATGTTTTCTTTGTATTTATATATTACTTATCACTCTGTGTTCGGGCCGCGGTAGCCTAGTGGTCAAGGTCGTGGACTCGCGGCTGGCGGTTTTCGTTCAGTCACGGGTTCGATCCTTGGCCGCCAAAGACCCGCCGTGTAGCCGGGGATGATGCACGTTAAATCTGTTCGGGGCCCAAAGTCCTCCCGCTGGCGTTGTGTGGATGTTAGGAGAGGGGGGTGCCAGCTCAGGAGTCGTCCTCGTCACTTGACCGTGGTTCGAAATTACGAGGTCCGTCGCCAATAGCCCTCGTGTTGCTTCTAGTGCTACGTTAATAAAAACTAAACTAAAATCACTCTGTGTCATTTATTAATAGCCTACTGAGTACTTGAATTTTCTGTTTTCTTTTCCGGTGCTTTCACTTTCCAAATGCCTGAATGCTTTATAGCTTTCTACGTGTCTCTCTTTTTCGTGAAACAATCTTTTATGAAATAGCTTTTACTGTCGCAATAGAAAACTTTAGTTACACATGACCTCTGAGAATATCCATATTGAGGAAAGGCAGGTATGTTTTCGAAATCAGAACAAGTCTATCATTCTCTTTCTGCATTATGCTTTTCAATTAGCTCATGAGTTGGCTTTTTATGTACATAAAGTAAAATTTATAACCTTCTAAACGATATAGCAAGTACACTTATATCTCATAATCAGATGGTTGTTTCCTAATCAGTTCGAAGCAAGCCGGTTGCTCAAGCATATAAAAATTGACTCTTCAATAAATTGCTTCTTTTCCGACACCCACACGACATACCTTTGTCTTCATCGTCATCTTTAAATTTTAACTTAAAGAACTCATCAGTTACTTGCTACTCACTCAAACTACTTTTTTAAAAATGACAGAGGCAACTTTCCCACTTTTAGTGCTTGAAATTTGTGTGAGGAACTGAAACTCGATTCTTTGGTAATTAGTTTTTTTCAAAGTTCCTTAAATTGTTTGAATGCTTACTTCCAGTTTTCGCACGCATTATCGGAAAATGAATATCTCTCCCGAAACATAATCTTAGTAACATCGATCGAACAGTAGAACTATCATGTCACTCTTCCATCTCTCAAAGTTGGAACCACTAAACATTTGAAATGCAAGAAGCTCGAGTTCCTGTGTTTTGTTCGACATGTTGAGGAGGCCCCAGAATTCTTAGCTAGTCCACAAGTTCAAGCTTCCAATCTTCAGGAGTAAAGACCCATAACCATGAAAAAGGGATGATAAGATTTTCCAAAAACTGTTTATTCAAAATAAACATAAATTCAGAACGTAGAAAATAATATCAAAGGAATAGAATATTGGCTTAACAATTATACTTCCATTCTCATATTACAACTTAAGCAATCTCTCCATTTTAAACAGCACACTCTGGCACCAAATTGGAGTAACCTCTGTGCATCAGAGATGACGTTATTTTAGGAGGAGCTGAAGAAATTTGTATCGATTAACTTCATAAAAGAAGAAGTTGAGAAAAATGATAAAATATTATACATAGTTTTTTAAAATCCCCCTTAAATTATAAATTCAGAAATACGCCGCAGACTGTATTAATGCAGCTGCATCTGTTATCTAACGACATATAGAAAGTATAAGATAAAATATACTTGGAGTAATTTTTATTATTACTACAATTTTTTCATCAATTGTGAGTTAATAGATTTGGAAAGTAAAAGAAAATTATTAATTCAAATTTAATCTCTAAATTATTTTTTATTACGGAAAGACTTCATTACATAAATATATGTTTTATTAAAAATTTTAGCAAAAATAAATAATAACTATTCTTTTACTTTTACATATTATTACAAGTGTTATTACTTTTTTTAAGGGGTCTTAGTACCTTACGAAATCAAAAGTAGAACATTTTGACAAACTTTTTTCGATTCTTCATAAAATCGCAATTTTTGCTCATTTCAGTATGAAACTTTGCCAGTTTGTGTTATAAAGTGCATAATTTAAAATATTGGGTCAAGTTTTGCTATTAAATTAATATATTTTCTTATACAACATGAAATATGCGTACAAAAATTTGAAAAATAAATTAGCTTACCTTACGTTACCCACAAGATAACTTTTGAAAGATGTACAGTAGAACCATAATTCTTATACCAAATTAAAGCTAAATAATGACCGTATTCTGTAAACCTAAAATTTTAAATTTACCTTACATTAAAAAAAATTGAAAAATTAAAAAAGGTATCAAGTTTGTATTTAGTAACTTTTTTTCATGTATCATGTTATAAAATAAAATCTAATCATCCTATTAACAAAATTGAGGTTCATAGAATAAAAATCTACAAGTACAACACTCATGTAAAATTTGAAAGCTCTGCATGCAAAATATTTTTTTAATCCTGTGGGTAAGTGAGAAAAATAACAAACTGAGAAAAAGAGGTCACTTTAGACATTTACATTTTTTGTTGCACAGGGCGTAATAATTGTCGGGTTTTGACGCGGTTTGATTTAAAATGCTCCTAACATTCAACACTATTTTTTGAAAACAAATTTGAAAAATCGAATTTTTGAAGGTGCAAAGGTACTAAGTCCCCTTAAACTGATTTATCATGAATATAAAAGATGTCTTCATCATTAGCTGTATTTGAGCTCCCGTCATGTCGATTTGTCCCTTAAAGTTTTATAATACTCATGTTTAATAGGAGGAATGAATTTTTTTTGAACAAGTCTATCATATCTTTTCTCTTGACACAGTT
>BMAW01062334.1:0-13208 GCA_019974015.1 Nephila pilipes
TATTGATTTTTGTGGACCATTTAGTATTAAGTTGTTTTCTGGTCGATTTAAAAAATTGTATAAATGTTATGTATGTATATTTATATGTTTTGTTGTTAAAGCAGTTCACCTTGAAATTGTAAATAGTTGTAGCTCAGATGCTTTTATGGGTGCTTTAAAACGATTTATTTCCCGTAGAGGAAAACCCAGTGATATCTATAGTGATAATGGTAGAAATTTCGTCGGAGCAAATAATGAGTTAAAGAAAATATTAAAAGATTTGTTCAGTAAGGAAAATACAGGGAAAATTGAAACATTCAGTGCCTCAGAAGGCATAATTTGGCATTTTAATCCACCTGCTACCCCTCATTTCGGAGGTTTGTGGGAAGCAGGCATTAAATCATTAAAATCGCACCTAAAAAGATTTGTAGGAAATGCCGTTCTTACTTATGAAGAATTGAGCACCCTTGTTACCCAAGTAGAGGCAATATTAAATTCTAGACCTCTTAGTAGTATTTCTAGTGATCCTAATGATGATTTTATTCTCACCCCAGCCCATTTTTTAGTTGGATCGTCGTTAACAGCATTACCAGATCCAGATTTAACTGAGGTACCTATGAATAAGTTAAATAGATGGCAATTGGTACAAAAGCTTTCTCAAATATTTTGGAGAAAATGGTCATCAGAGTATTTAAATCGTTTACAATCACGTGTCAAATGGCACAAAGGTGAGAAAATGTTTAAAGAAAATGAAATTGTACTGGTAAAAAATGAGGATAACTTTAAAACTCTTAATTGGAACCTAGCAAAAATAATTAAGGTCCACGCAGGAGAGGATAATATAATAAGAGTTGTAACATTGAAATCAAACAAAGGTATTTATCAACGTCCAGTAAACAAGATTATTAAATTACCTTTTTATGATTGATTGTCAATTTGAATTGTATATGCATATGTGTTACTATTCATTATTATTGTATTTAATTGTTTGAATATTTTATCTATTGTGAATTAATAATGTATACTTTGTATTATGTTGAAAATTTTTCAAATTTGTCAAGGCGGGCGGTATGTTGTGCCCCCTGACCGCTTTTGTGAAATGGCGCTGCTGTCGCCTGGCAATGTAAATGAGAGCAGACGCGACTGAGCGCGCAGAGTATGCGGTTGAAATAAAGTATGAGAAATTTTATACAGTCCACTTAGTAATTATGTGTTACTTTAATGAAATCAGTTTATAATAAGGTGCTATCGAGGGCCAAACAGTTATTCTTATGCATATCAATCCATTTTATAATCAAAACAAGTTATAAAAAGTATTATAACTTAGTAGATAAACGTGTAAGCTTTCAAATATTGTAAAGATCTTGAAAGTGTTGTATTAAGCGGGTAAGAATTTTTCAAGCATTTTAAAGCAAGAAATTTCAGCAGTATACAAGTATTGAATCAAATAATCTAAAACTATCGCTGCAATATATCACCCTCGTACATATTATAATTTCCTTTAAAAATAAAAATAATACTCTGACGGAGAGTAACTGATTGATTTGCGTGCAGTTTTCTTTCCGTAAGGTGATAAGTATTAATTCACAATATTTCAGATGAAGGATTTTCATCGTAATAGAAATCAACACACAATATTTCAAGTACTTAATAACATTATATAGTAATAAATGGACTTAAGTAAAAATGTCATTCCCAATATTTCAATATTATCATACTTTCCTTCAGCTTAAAAATACACCTAATATATCTTCTAAGCAAACCTAATTATAATTTTTAGTTAAAGTTGAAGATTCATTCATTTGTACTGATTGTTTTATGAAAGTTTCAAATTGAAATCAAGCCTCTATCTTCACATCCACTATCCTTGTATCATAGCTTCATAGTAATTCGAAATAAAACCTTTTTTAAAAATATTTTATACCTTACACAATGGTTGTTTACAAAACTATACGTTTATTGTGCGATGCATAAAACACGAATTGCAACATATCACAGTTAAAGGACAATACTTGAAAAGTACTTTACAGAAATTCAGCCATCATGCTGACACTGAAAGAGAGAAGCACGTCAAGTCGCTTGAGTCATAATACGGTTTCCTACTCAACCGTACCGCCTAGTGTAACCTCTACTGGAAGGTAAGATTACCACACGACCATTCAGACATTTTTAACACCCACTCTAGAACAATTTCTAGTTAGAAACTGCAGAAATGAAACAAAAAATGAAAAGTAAATAAATGTAAAAAACAATACTTTCCCAGTTTTTCATATGGAATCTGTGGACCACGGTTTCATAAGGTCTGCTACTGAGGACTTTGAATGTCGAAGCCAACGCTTTCCCATTTTTGGTACGTAATATCTATGTTGTGGTATCATTGATTTGTATCAGTATGGACCGCAGAATTGGGATAGCAATTCATTGCACCCCGCAAATGTGTTCTCTAAACTACTTTTAGATCACCAAGAATGTACAAAGATGGGCTTTTTTCCGCTTAACGTCATAAGTACAGCGGTTCGTTACATGATTACTCAGAATACTCTCTTTAGCTCCTCATCCCGCTACTTCTGAAATCCTCCGTCAGTGAAAATTTTTTCTCTTTTTTAATACTCTCAGAATCTTTGAGTTTTCTTTGTCCTTTTTTTCTGCAACGAGGATAACTTGGTACTACTAAAGGTTATGGTGTTGGTTATGTTTTGTATTGCTCCCAACAAAGGAGAATTTCGGCAAAATACAAAATAATATATCACGGTTCCCTCTACTTGACCATTTTCACTTGGAATTACAGAAGTATTTCTCAAATGCTCTACAATCACGGTTGAGGTGTTCTCTGAGAATTCTTTTGATGTTTAAGCTGTCACATGTCGATTCGCCAGGGGTTTCCAAACATTACTTACTACTGTATAAATTTCTGAACAGCATTGTTAATTAATGCTTATTACAAAGGCTAGAACCATACAAATTTAATGAACGCATATGCAAATTGGGAATATTTATATCTATTGTTAGTCGACGGTATAGGATTGATAAAAGCAGAAAGAGGAAACTTCTTTCCGAATGTTTTTTCCCAGCCCTTTTTTCTTTGTCTTTCTTCTAATAGATAAGAATGCATGTGATGCTGTTTGTCATTATTGTCACTGCATATTTCTTGATATTCGAAAAGTAATATATATATATATATATATATATACATTCTTCCCTAACCTCCCTTTTTTTTTTTAAAAAAAAAGAAATTCTTTGCTCAAAAAGAATATTTTTATTTGATAAATTCTAGAGTTATGTTTTGTAAGTTAACTGAGAAGGAAAGAATATTTTACATGTTTAAAGTGTGCAAATTTACTTCATTTAATTGGTTTTTTTACTATTCTGATTCATAAGAATGCTTCGAAACTGACAGTGTAAACTGTTGTCATGCACCATACTTTAATTTTATTATTTCTTTTATAAATTTCATGAAATGTTTATTCTCGTTAACCAATAATTCTAATATAGAAATAATCCTTTTATTTATAGGAAAGTTTATTATTAAAGATGTATATTTTTATAAAGTATGCAACAATATTCTGGAATGATTAGAATTAATTTTTCAGAGATCAAACCCTAATAAAATTCATGATCAAAATTCCTGAAGTAATCATAGTATCGCATAAGCCATTATATACTATAAGTATTGTTTTTATGTATAAGGATCAAGAAAATAGTTTTTTGTAAGTGAATTCTTGCTTAATTCAAACGAATCTATAAACTAGTCGAGTCGTGTGTTGGTTTTACAATTTCACTAAAAATCCATTATTGGGAAATGATAAGGCACCTAAACGTTGAGTGAAGTTTGGTTGATTTCATATGACTCTGAGTTGTCATAGAGCATGCGTACTTGGAATGAAAAAAGCTCATAATTTAGAGTATAGTACAGAATTACTTCTTTCGTAGTCAATAAACCTCGTTCCTATCTTTGTGACATTTACTGAAAATTAAATTATTTACATCTAATAAGAGCAAGATAATCATATATGACCTAATATGAACCTTACATTTACTTCAGAACTGAATAGATGGCCATTTAGGAAAATACAACACTCCACAGTCCATTTTCTATCATATGATCTTGTTGCAACAGATTAATCTCCCACATTAAGTGAGACAGACCCTTGTGAATGACAGAGAGTACATTCGTTGCATTTAAACTCGTTTGGAATTGTTTTTTCACTTTCAAGCACTCTATTATCTCCTTTGAGTTCTAAGAATGGAATATCAGAGAATTAATAAGAGGATTTTATGAGAACATCTATTTTTATAATCTAATAATATGCAACATTTCTAGGGTTGGGCCACTATTTTAATTTAATGGCAATCCATTTATGAAATCTTCAATTTATGCACAGTTTGAAAAGTCCAAAATTTTATACATAGAAAACTCGTGTTTGCCTTTTTTACAATTTTCCCAATTGCTCTCTAAGCATTAGATGCTCGTACTTAATGAAGAGTGCATCATATTTCTTATTTCGCTACATATAATTTCACTTGCACGCTTAACCAGTTTCAGAAAGCCATCTTTTTTCCTGCGTACGTTTTCTTTTACTCAATTCATGTCAAGCTTCTTTATTATAACTAATTTTTTTTGGAAGTTAATTCAGAAGTTGGTTCTTAGCAATTCTAGATACCGTTGTAAAATGTTCTCACATCAATTTCATTTCCTTCATAATTTCTTTTCAATAGCTTTAAGGGAGCTTAGTACCTATCGAAATCAAAAGTAGAACATTTTGAGAAACTTTTTATTGCAAGTAATTCCATCACTACCCTTACCAAACCCTCACCCATATTTTGATGATTAATTCCTCATTGTAATATTTGTTATCACAACGAAAATTATCCACCACTTTTTTTCAAATAATCCGCCAATTACGATAAAAGGTAACTACAAAAAAGGTCTACTGGTCTAATTGTAGATATAAGCCTTAATTAAAAATAAAAAAAACATTAAACCCTTTCGCTGCCGGAGGGAGAAAAAAGAAGTGCTTCTCATTGCCCGCGGCTTCTTACTGCGGAGTGTCGCGCTGTGTCCAGACGATTTGAGATATTAAGCCTAATTCGCGAAAAAAATTCCTCTATAATCGACTATTCAATAGAATATTTTGGTATTTGCATATATTATTTAAAATGCATTACACTTAATATTTACGAAAGAAAATAAACATTAAATCGAAAATTGTATGTTTTTTACATAAAATAATTACATAAAAATCATATCTTTTAAGAAAATACAAAATATATTTACATTTGCTACATAAATTTCATGGTGTAAGGATGTACTATTATATAAAACATATATATGTAAAAAATAAATCTGATTTGCTGTATGGTATATTTAAAAGAAAAAAAAATTCAATCCATAGTCCAATGTCACATGCCTTACACACATGTATTAACGCTTAACGCAAGATTTTGAGCAAAGGGCACATCTTCTTCGTCCTTTTTTTTTACTTTAATATCTATGTACAGATTTGAATTACTTAAGCTAACATCACTGTCAGATTCATTCATTAATTCGCAAATCTTAATATCAAATAAATACTTTCTTTTCGTCATGACTGTCGCTACAAATAAAAACCGACCGAATGAAACGAACAACTGAAAGCATCTGCTACAAAAGCCCTAACCCCCATAAAGAGCCATAAATTCTCCTTCGAACTTCTAAGAAGCAAGCAAGAAAGAAAAAAGCGAACATAAAAGCAACTGCATCCTTTAAATCATGTCATTACATTTAAAGAGCTGCGCCTGAACACGTGCTTTTAACAATTACCCTCCCCCCCCCTGATAGCCAGAAGTGATATCTAAGCCCATATCACCAAGGTCAACACTCCAAATAACCTATCTATATAGATTTCGAGGTATTGAAATGACATATAGAACATTAAAAAAATCAAATAAACCTTCTCATCAAGCGAATATGTATTGATACGTTGGGCCGTAAAAGACACTCATGGAGCGTATCAAATGTGATACGCTGGGCACAGGAGAGCAAACGCGAGTGTATCGCATGTGATACGCTGGGAGCGAACGAGTTAAACAAACTAATTAAGGAAATAAATAAAGCAAAACGGAATAATTTTCTAAATAAACTCTCGAAATCAAACAAATGATAGTATAATTTTTTAATATTTAAAGAGAGAAGATGGCGAATGTATAATATCCCGAAACCAAATAAAGGAACATTTTGAAGTTTAATAGAATAACAAGAATGCGCAAACCAATTGTAAAATTCTAATATAATACCAAAATGTACCATTCTCTAATTCGTAAATCAAAAATTTTTTAATATAAATTAAATATGTGAAAATTTACTGTCGATATTACAAACATACACAAAACTATATAATACATAAAAGGACATTTAAAATTACAAACATACACAAAACTATATAATACATAAAAGGACATTTAAAACACATAAAAGGGCATTCTTTTTCTTCAGTAGTATATATTTAAATTGTTAAGTAACACAATTACATACTGTATCATAATAGCAATATAAATTATTTTTTATGTGCTTAGAATCACGCAAACACACGTCTTTTTGCTTAGATACAATGAACTGATCAATACGCGTTCTATTTTCCCTTATTCTCATTATAATAAACCGCTATATAATACTATTATTTCAGCTCCAAATCGTACCTAATATATAATTATTTTGAAAAAAAGAAAGTTTATAAAAGCTAGTTATCGAATATTTGTGGTTTTATTTTCAAGTGGTAGGGCAAAGAGAATTATATATTTATTATAAATTTAATCATAATGTCCATATATATATATATATAAACCGATTAATCTGTCTTAATAGCCTTACCTCAGTATTTTTAGCCACATAATAAGGTAATGAAATTTAATTAGCAACAATTAAATTATTTGATATAAGTTTCTGTTTCTGAAACAACTCATAATTATTCATTCTAAGTCATTGAACAGTTTTTGTGGATAATTTCAAGGATTCGGTTTAAGGATGCCTTCATGGGGCGAGTTTTCCCATATACGTTACCATTAGAACTGGCATAGCAATCAAATATATGAGTGCGGGAAATCACATTTTGATTTTATTTTATTCAAATTCACCCTAAGTTCTTAAAATGGATTTTAATGTTAGTTTAAATAGCAAGGAGAAATAATTCCGTAGCATTGAAAATGACAAATTTTCATATAATACTGTCTTTTCCCAACATATATTTGATAGAACTTTAGGATGACGACTGAAAAATCTTACGAGTTTTACCCCAGATTTTCACACTAAGAGTGATTCCGAAATAATTTTAAAGAAATTAAATCTATGAAATTTTATATGACAGGCTAACTTTTTACATTTAGATGTATATTGAACCGGCTAAGAGATTTGTAAAAATATTTTTAATTTACTCGTCGATTGACGAGGGTTTTGAAACCAATAGAATAGTCATACTTTCCAAGAGATAAATGTTCATTCCCCTCCCTGCAGACACCCGTTACCAATACTACTTCTTCCCCTCCACAAAAGGTTCCAGGCATCACAAACGCTGATGAATTAGCAATTAGCCCTGGGTCGATGAATGATTTCTCATAAATTATAGCAAAGGCTTTGCTACAAATCCTTTTGTGTTTAACTGTAATTATTCATACAGGAATATATTTTCTCTAAATGTTAAAGAAACTTTTGTTAAACGGTTATTAATTGGTCAGAGAAAACCTATTATTCAATCGCAGCGCTGTATCGTTCTTACAATGAATTCAAAACACGTGTTCTTCAGGAATTTGGAAAAAAAAAAAAGAATTAAGCTCAGTTACACAAGGAATTACAAAATAGAAAAATACGACCGAATGAAACTGTATTCGAGTACTTAAATGCAATTCGATAGTTAGCAAATATAATCTCAGAACTTATTGATGAAACTTCAATTATTGATTATTGTTTATCAATTGAATTCCCTATTTATCTTCCAATAACCTCAAATTATAATAATTTAAAAATATTTAGGAAATTAAAGTTAAATTTTTTGAATAAGAAAAAATATTTACACTCTGGATGGAAACATTTTACAGTTAAAAGAGAACTTGAATATTTTAAAAATAATATTTTTACTCCTTTACTGATATCCAAAATTTAAATAATATATTTCTAACTGTGTAACGTGCTTTTAAAAAAGAAAACAAAAACCCAAAAAACAAGAAGTTTTTCTTCATCCCCTTTGTAAAGATGACACCTCTTAGTATGTATCATGTTGATCATCTTGGTCCTTTTGCGTCATCCCATCGTCATAATAAATTACAAACATATTATTACAGACAATGACTCTTTCAACAATTTGGTTTAGTTATACCCAACAAAATCATCAAAATTTATTTGTGAAGTATTACAAAAATTTGACATTCAAAAATCTGTATTTGGAAATCCACGTTACTTCATTATCGTCAGTGGAAGACAGTGAATTTCATACGTATTGTGACGAAAAAAAATTGTTTCTCTACATCATATCAGCAACATTTGCCACTTGCAAATGGTCAAGTTGAACGTCTTAATCAATTTCTGTCCCTTCTAAGATATCAGAAGACGATTCAACATAGTAGCTTAAATATATTCATAAAGTTCAAGAACTTTTTAACTAAACATATTAAAGAAATAGCGTCACAACACACTTCGAATTACTAATTGGTAAAAAAATTAACAATCAAACGGATTTGCGTATTCAACAGTTAACTCACGAACAGAATTTTAAGAGTAAAAGTACTGCTCTTTTTTAGAGAAGAATGATAATAAAAGGTATTATAATTTCCCAAACCTTCCTCGAGTATATAATATAAATGAATTGGATGCTATAAAAGGAAAGTAACATAAACCTTTACAAAAGGTGTGTAGCAAAATTTTGGACAAAATAAAGTCAATAAATTAAATTCTAACAATCCCTAAACATTAAAAGAAATTTGGCAACTAATATGATGCTCTCCACAAAACGATTATTTGCATCGAATGATTAAAACGACAGCCACATTGATAAATGTTATATACGTACATCTTTTCATCATAAATTACGAACTTTGGCATTTGCTTATAATATTCTCATCACACTCTAGATGTCTTTGTACGGCTTGTATTCTTTCCATATGTACACCTATTTTTCATTATTTGTTATAATTCTGTATGCTTATTTCTTTGATTTTTTAATTTTTAACAGTTATTCATTATTTTTTTTTTTAGTTTTACAGTTCATTAGTTTTTATATAATTAGCTAATTCCTTTTCCACATGCGAGGACGCATGTCCAGTCACGATGACCGATTTAGGTCTGAATTTGCATTCCCGCATTCTTTTTATATAACTTGGTTCTATTCAGAGTTACATAACTGCGGACACAGAGGTTATGGAGATAGACGAGAGGAGACAATACGGTGAAATTATGAGTACTTCAAAGTCAAAATTGTTTTAATCATTAACTTTTATCCAGGCCTTGTAAATGTCTCCGTCTTAATTAAGACATGTTTAACAATTAGTGACTAATGTCACTTCATACGAATATTTATAAAATCTGTATTAAATAATTAAAATTAAACATGTATAAGGACGGTATTTTTTTCATTTTGAGTCTTTTCTAATGTCATCACATATTTTATGATGACATATTAAATGAGAAATTTATACCCAAAAACGTATTTACTTTCAAACTGGTGAGTTTAGAGTGCTATTAACTTAAAATTTGGGAAGAAAATCTTCGTAAAATTTGTAATAATGGATCTACGTTCATTCAAACATTCTGAGACGTACTTCCAAATAAATTCTGATAGGCAAAAGAGAGGAATTTTGCGATTTTTTTTTCATGAAGCTCTCCAAACCTTACGATTAGATTCAAGTCCGACTAACCAATTGTAAATACAAACAACAGTCAATGGATATTATATTCTTGAACATTATTTTCTCTTAACATTTTATAAATATTATTCGTAAGTTATGAGAACTTTACATAAAGTCAATAACAATATACATAAATATTGTAAATAAAACAATAATCTATAATATTTGCTATATTGCATATACTATCAATTTTAATATAAATTAAAATTCCGTAACGTGAAAGTACTGAAGAACAAATGAATTCCGTATTTATACACACAGACACAAAAAAATAATGCTTTTCGTGGCATAGTTTCTTCTGCTTTTGAGCATTTTGAAATGAATAATTTTTAAAGCATTTGCCACACATTTAGTCATGAGATCAAGCAAGTCATTTTCGTGAACGTAAAAGTTTTGGTGCATCATCTGACACATTATCTGAGGGGATCTTAAATTTCATTTTATTCACATGCTGAAGGACTTAAATTCATGATTTTTTTAACTTGATTTCCATTTGCTTTAATCGTAAGAGCCTTCCACTCGAACGCTTCCTTTTCACAACCTAAAAATTTATGTAGAGCACTTGAAAACTCAAAATGCAATATAGACACAGTCAGCAAGAACGGTTTGATCAAAGTGCCACAAGATAACATTAAGTTCATTCTGCTTGTATTAATATTGCTCGATATCACACCTTTGACAAGAGTTTATTTCCAAAATGTGCTAAAATGCTTTATATATGAATTCAGATATAATTTAAAGTATCAACTTCAAATTTGTTATCATTTCATTAAAAGATTTAACAGGAAAAGAGGGAAAATTGCAAGAACGTGTTTTTCAAACAAAATATTTCTTTCTATTTGTTTACATTCTCTATTTTTAAGAAAAATTTCCTTCGTCGATATTTCAAAAACAGTTTTAGGTAAATAATATGATTTGATTCTGTTTTTTTTTTATATAAATTTACTTAAATATAAATTAAAGAATATGCATTCAGTTTCTGAAGCATTATGGTTGTATATATTTGTTATATGATTTCAACTAAATTCAAGGTTTCTCTTCTTATTTTTTCTAAATTTTGGCAAACTTGTTCAGATATTACAACACCACAGTATTATGATGGTTGCTCCTAAAGAAAGACTGGTCTCCGGCTGATGGTGATTGACGGGATTTCATCACGTATTGCTTCATGAAGCAAAGAAATGTCCAGAAGGTCATTTCAGCAATTCCTGTGCATGTCCACACTGATATACCCAATCAGCAACCCTTCAGACCTCCTAACACATCGATCAATAACTCCCGAGTCTAACATTGAAAACAACATTTTTTTTGCAAATTTTTTTTTTATTCATCAACATAACACCTTTTGTTAATCACCTTTTAGGGTGATACAATCGTTCCAACGTTTTCCCAAATCTTCCCCCCCCCCCCCCAAATTTTTTTTTTTTTTTTTTTTCCGCAAGAAATCTTTTTTGTTGCGAGTAAATAGCGATAAACAGCTTTCTGAATCATCGACTCGTTGCTGTTTTTGTTCCATCGAAAGCAATCGCGGCACCCACTTGGAAAAAAACTTTTTCATGCTCAATTTTTCATGAAGGATAGTAAATACACTTCCATATGATATCTGTGTCATCTCAGCAATCTCACGGAGCTTCACTTTACGATCTTTCGTTATAATTTTTGTCACTTCACTCACATTTTCCGGTGTAACGGCTTCCACAGGTCTACCCGAGCGTTCCGCGTCATTTGTGTCGGTACGACCACGTTTAAACTCTGCAAACCACCGACAAATCGTTGCATTTGATGGACAAGAGTCCGGGTAACATTTTTCAATCCATTGTTTCGCTTGCACGGTGTTTTTACCCATTAAAAAACAATGTTTTATCAGAACACGAAACTCGGTTTTTTCCATTTTTTAAACAAACTACAAAACGACTTTACTCCAACCTCGATAACTCAGCTGTTTCTGGTCCGATCGACTTAAAATTTCGACACGTTTCAAGCAAAGGTTCGTACTCTAGAAAGACCTGGTTACTGGTTTACTACGAGCGCCATCTCTGGGTGAGTCTCGGGAGTTATTGATCGATGTGTTATATAGCTGAAAATATCCATTGCCTGAAAAGGAAGTAAAAAGGTACACGGTTATGATATTTTCAAAAGAATGTAATCATATACATTTGGCTCCTTACAATATACACTGCTGGCCAGATAAAATGCAACACCCTGAAGGAAGTATGCAAACCATGTGAAATTTACATCATGCGTTTGCGATGATAAGCTATGCAAATCTCTTGCATTGCAGTGCAGTGCAGAAGCTCATCACGGGCGACCGTAGGAGATCTGCGTAGAGTGTCTGCTATTTCATTCAATTTACGGTCATTCAAAATCATTGTGGATTTTTTTTTAATGTTTTCGTCGGTAACAACCTCTTTTGGGCGTCCACCGTCTTCGGTGCTCATTTCACCACGTCTTAACTTAGCATACCAATCCTTGATGGTTGATTTTCCTGTGGAAGTGTCCGGAAACTCGGCATCAAGCCAAGTTTTTGCTTCAACTGTATTTTTTCCCTTCAAAAAGCAATGTTTTATCAACACGCGAAATTCCTTTTTATCCATTTTTTTCACTATAACAAAAGTTGCTTCACTCAAAATGCTATAATTCACAAACTAATGATCCGACAGCTGTCAAATTTATACACGCATCTTTTGAGGGTTAGGGCTAACTAAACAGCATATGGATTTAATTCTAGTAGCGCCATCTATGTGTCAGGCCGGGGACTTTTGAATTGACCTGTTAAGCTACCGCTTACACTTTGTAGCTGTAAATAAACATAAGATCTCCAATAATATCCCCTTGTTAAAAAAAATAAGTAATTGAGCTAATTAAACAATTCCCTTTTCATGTTGAATTTGAAAGCTTACTTTAAAAAGATTCCCTTCCATTATACTGTGTTATATATCTAATTTTTCATCTTATTTCAAAAGCGTTGGAGTAACAACCTATATTCTATTTGCCTCATCGGCAGAGGCTTCATTTTTCTCCCATCTTCAAAACAGTGAATAAATTTTAAAACTTTGAGAAACAATGTGATAAATAACTCGAAACATAGTTAATTGTAATCGAAAACATACATTTCTTTCGCAGCGCATTTGATGTTCCTATTCAAATTATTCTATTCTATGTATTGGTTCTATTTCTGTAAACTTTGAAAACAGTAAGGCGCCCTTACGCTTTATAGGCTTTGAGTGAATAAGGATAATATCCAAATGTCGCTGGCTACTATCACTGCGATCGCTTTTATTTACCAATCTTGATTCAAATGTGAATTTATAACTATATTGAGCATTTATATTTGATACTATATTGAGATGTATTTGTTT
>BMAW01062335.1:0-12026 GCA_019974015.1 Nephila pilipes
AGATATATATATATATATATATATATATATATATATATATATATAAGGCCAATAATACACATTTTACAGAGGAAAATGATTGTATCACAACCATATCAATAGCTGGCGAACTCCGGGGGGCAATTGTTCCTTGAGGTAAGACAGTCCATGAACATCTGTGTTCTGTCTAATTAGAGAAAAGCTCCTCGCTGGTGATTGGGTTTTCTCTGGTGAAACACCCTCTGTTGATGAGAGGGGTAACTTACACGGCCGTTCGTACTGGCCAGACGACCTCAGCTGGTGCCCTTTCAATATAAAAACAAGGATTCTGAAATGACAGAAAAAACCAAGCAGAAAAAAGGAAAAAAAAAAAAAAAAAAAAAGGAAGAGTGACACATAAAGTCAATGCAGAATGTTGTGGTTAGTTTGTGCACCACTTTTCATCTTGTCTGCAGCAGTTGATGTTAGGTTAGAACCTTTATGGAGTCATAATTTCCGAACTTTAAAGCGATCATTAGGATCGATTTTAGTTACTTCGTAAGGACTAAAGTATCTTGGACGAAGATTATACTTAATCTTCGTCCAAGATACAAATTGTGTACATTGTATGGCAACTTTATCTCCCCGTTTGTATTTACAGGTTGGTTTACATCGTTTGTATGTTATACTGTCATATATTTTCTTCCAGTAATTTTAGAATGTTTTGTTTGGCCTCATCTCGTGATATTTCTTTGCCATTCAAACTGTTTGATAGAGTTCCTCTTCTAGATGTTGTTTGATCTCAAGATCTTTTTTTTTTGTTTCATTAAGATACCAATTAAAAGTTGAATAGGTGTATAATTAGCACTAGGTATAATTGTACTATTTAAAATACGCTGTAAAATTGTAGCACATATTTAAACCATTTATCTAGCTCATCGATAACTAATTTGGTCGGAACAGGAATGATTGTTCTATGAATACGCTCAACTTGACCATTTCCACGAGGAACACCAGTGGTGATTTAAATTTGCTTAATTGATTTTTCTTGAAAATAATTTTGAAATTCTGTGGATATAAAGGAACTACCTTTATCTGCAATTATTTTCGAAGGATTTTTCAAATGTTTTTTTTGAAGAGTTAATTTGTCTATTACGTCTTTAGTTGAAGTTGATTTTACAGGATAAATCCAGACAAATTTTGAAAAAGCATCAATGACTGTAAATATATTTATAACACTTTTTGGTGAAAGGCAAAGGTCCTAAAAAGTCGCAGTTATAACAATCAAGGAATTTATCTTTTTTGGGAATAGGGTGAAGCAATCGTTCTTGTTTACGAGATTTTAGGGAGGATTTCATCAATTAATGGCAAAAGAAGTTTATCTTTTATCAATTTTGATTAACTTTTCTGAAATCAACACAGTACCTATATTTCCCATTTTTCTTCTTACACAAAACTATTGGGGAAGCACAGTCAGAACAACTGGGTTTTATAATTCCATCATTTAACCATTCTTGAATTTATTTTTCTACAAATTTTTGTTCTGAAAAAGGAGTCGTCATGAACATTGGGCAACTGGGATTTCATCATTTAACAGAAAAACATTTTAAGATCTGTATATTGAATTGTGAGGGGTTTGTAGTTAGTCTCAAGATTTTGGATTTCTTCACGAATTTCACAGTTTACAATGTGGGATAGATCAACTCTACAGGGTTTGTATGATCAAACAGATAATCAATATTCATCAATATATCATCATCAAATTTTTTACATAAGTGTATTCCATTTTTACCAAAAGTAAACTCAAAAAAGTTTTAATCACCCAAAGTAAACTCTGTTTATTGTATATAGTCCATGCCAACAATAACATCGAGGAGTATTATATTATTATTAACTACATGAATGATTGTGGGTATTGTGATATCTTAGATTGTAATAGTAGAATCTTGAAAGAAACCAATGCTTTTTACTTTGTCTCGGCCAATTCCTGTAAATGTTACTTGAGAGGGAAACAGTGGTGGGAATCCAATACTTGATATGTTTTTTCATTAATTATTGTGGTTTGTGGGTCTATGTCACAGAGTGCAATGAATTGAGGTTTTGGCAAGAGTTACAGGAACACGCAAAATATTTTTAGAGAACTGTTCAGACAATTACGAAATTTGGTATAGAGTTCTATCAGAAAAGTTTGAAGGTTTTTGATTAGGTGTTGTAGCAGGATTGCTGAGATTTCTCAAGAAATTTACATGTACATGACCAAAGTTTTAATAGTCGTAACATTTCTTTTTACTGTCTTCGTTTCTACAGAAAGTGCTTTTATGGCCCTTAAGTCCACAGGTGTGACAGGTGTGTTGTGTTACTTGTTTGTGTTCAAAACTTGCATCTTGAGAAGGATCATCACATTTTCTATTGGAATGTTTTGAAGCATTAAAAAGTTTTTCATAAATTTCAATTTTTCTTTAAATTCTGGGATGGTTTTACAGCCATATAATATAAATTTGTTATTAGAGAAACCAGAGATACCATTAATTACATAATCAAATAAAGATGAATCATCAAGTGAACCTTTATGACCTAAATAACGCATAGCCAAAAAATATTCTTGTAAGGTTTCAGAGGATTTTAAGCGTCTTATTTCCTTCATATTATGCAAATGAAGACCATTAATTTTGTTGGCAAATTCTTCCAATAAATGTTTTCTCATTTGCTCTAATTTGTTATTCCAGGAATTTGCCTAATTAGTGTTAAATCTGGGTTTATATATATATATATATATACTCATGGACAAAAAAAATTTGCGCACCAAGAAATAATTGCAGGATCGTAACGAAACTTGGCATGAAGATACATGTCGGGGAGATATACAAATGATTAGAAATGCAGCGTAATGTCGCATTACGTATGTACGGTAGAGGGCGTTTAACGTCGTTCTCCGTGGAGTATAAAACAGGTACCCAAAGCTTGTTTGAGTGTACTGAATCGTTTACAAGGGAAGAGCTGAGGTAGACATGCCATTACGCCGTTTTCTAAGACAATATGAGCGGCTGTCGCAGTTTGAGAGGGGGAGAATAATCGGCATGATGGAAGCTGGGTGGTCAGCTAGGTGAGTAGCTCTTCAATTAGGCCGCTCTGATTGTGTTGTGAGGAGGTGTTGGAACCAGTGGATCCGAGAGAGAGATGTTATTTACACGAAGACCAGACTCAGAATACCCTCGACAAACCAGTCGTCGAGAAGACCACCACATCGTAAGAAATGCACGCATACAGCCAAATGCTTCATCGGCTGCCATCCAGACACAGGTAGCCCCTTCACTAGGTGCCCCTGTGTCTTCTCGAACAGCCTCCGTTTGGAGTGGTGCCGCGCACGAGGAAACTAGACTTTAGCGGAATGGAACCAGGTCGTCTTTAGCGATGAATCCAGATTCAATCTCAGCAGTGATGACAATTGTGTTCGTGTGTGCAGACCCCGTAGTGAACGCCTCAATCCTGCCTTTGCTTTACAGCACTACACCTCTCCCACAGCTGGTGTGATGGTATGGGGTGCCATTGCCTAGAAAATACGGTCTCTTCTAGTATTGATCCGTGGCATCATGAGAGCCCAGCGGTATGTCCATGACATCCTGCAACCACATGTGTTGCCACTCATGCAATTGCTCCCAGGAGTCCTTTTTCAACCAGATAATGCTCGGCCTCACACAGCAAGGGTGCCACAAGACTGTCTCCGCACTGTTACTACCCTTCCTTGGCCAGCCCGATCCCCAGATTTGTCTCCATTCGAGCATGTCTGGGATAATTTGAGACGCAAGTTAGGCATCCCACGAGTTTGAGCGAACTAGAGGCAAGGTTACCGCAAATATGGAACGAAATGTCTCAAGACATCATACAGAACTTATATGCCTCAATGCCCGATCCTATCGCATCGTGCATTCGAACTACAGGGAGTTCAACAGAGTATTAAATCCTGCGTTCTTTTGCTTTTTTCTCTGAAATAAATGATCATTTTTCTTTGATTTTCTAATCGTTTACTTATATCAAAGTAATCATTACGTATGTAAACTTTCGTTTCATTTTGACGACTCATTTTTAGTGCGCTAATTTTTTTGTCCATGAGTGTATATATATATATATATATATATATATAATCTGTTAGTTTGGATATACATAATTTGTAACAACTTTCATTTTAAATATCAGTGAAACTAATGGGCCATCCCTCCACCTTCACATTGTTTTTAAATATCATCTAAGATTCCTTTATTTACGCTGGAGCCGCATAGTATACCATACATCTTTCCTGTGTTACTTTGAAATTGATATTTATTTCTTTTCTCAGTTAATAATATCATTAATTTGAGGCAGGTTTTGAGACAGGAAGCTGTCACAGGAAAGTCATGACTCATTAAGTGATAACAATTTTCAGCATCATATTTATATTTATCATATTTCACAAATTGAAACTCTATTAGAATATCTCTTTTCATAGTTAACTTTAATAATGATAATGATATTTTTAAAATGTAATATGCATTGTGTGTTAAAGCCTTTAAAGTGTTAAAATTGCATTATTTCAGTGTTTTTCAGTGAAAACACAATAAAGATGATTAAATTGTAATAATGAATGTTTTTGTTTGTTAAATGGGAGAAATAAATAGGAATGCCCATTATATAACAATGCATTTAATATTCAGGATATTAATGGTTTTTAAAAATGAATATGTTTTGATGACATTTGATTTCCTTCGTCACTCATATTTTTAACATTCAGTTCTGCCAGTTGTAAATCTAAAAGATTATGTTTTGTTTGATTGTATTGTTTCAGCCTTTTAAAAATAATACTTTTAATGAATGAAATGAGACAAGTCTTCAAAAACCCTAGAATGCACTATTTTTAATAACTTTCGCAAATGTCATCGTCGCTGGATAAAAATGAAATTACTACTAAATGATCAAACATAGCTAAACTATAATGTAATTGGATTAATTAATTAAATTAAGTAGCATAGTTAATTAAATTCTGAAAATAATATCCTATCGTAAAACCTAACATATATAATTACAGAGTTAAATAGAAAATGATCTAAATATAACACATGTTCCAAATTTCATTCGAATTCCATCTTTGGCTCAAATTTGTGGAGCCATGTTCCATACTACTTCGTGAAAACGATTTATCAGCAATACCTGTAATACACTTAAGAGCTATAACCACTTAACAATATTTTTCTTGATTACATTTTTGCTTTTTTATTTAATACATCATAAAGTGTTTTTTAATCAATATTGTTAATTCAAAACCGAAACAAATGGTTCTTTATATTTTGTTCTGTTTTCGAACATCACTCGATAAGTAAATCGTTAATTAAAAATTATAATGTAGTATACAACTTCTTAAAACTTAAGCGTTTTATTACATGAAAGATGCAAATAATTGAATCTTTTGTTGCTCAATAATTCTCGTATTTTAACCATTCTTGCTCTTTACCTAAATGAGTTTTTTCTTATATATTTTTTAAATTTCTTTTTAACTACATTCCGATCGTTTTAGATATTTTGTATTAGCAAATAATTATTCAAAAATTAATGCTAACATTTTTTAAAATATAGAGATAAAAATTTAAATGGTCTAAAGTTTGATTTAATCGTTTAATATTAAGGTCTCACTTATAAACTCCTGTAACTCAAATATATTTAAGCAAAAATATACAACATTTGAAACTTATACTTATTCTGTGAAGAAAAATCAACTAAATAATTGTATCCGTACTGCTTAAACTTTTTTGGAAGTTAATTAACAATGTTAAATTAATTATTTAATATTTTACAGTTTTGAATCTCGATCCAAAATAAAAGCAGTACCTTTTTAACGTAATACTTTTTTCTTGACTAATTAACTTGTATAACTTATTAAAGAATTAATCCTATTCCTTTAGTCTGTTGATAAATTAATCACTTGCAAAATTAAGTCATATTTAGAGAAAAACATTTGAAAATTGTAAATGAAATTTTTTTCCTTATGTAGTTCTCATGATCAAGGAGTAGAGGCTTTTTATTGGGATGGTCCCTCTTAAATTCTTAGAATTAACAGTTGATTTCAGCTGTTTATGACATTCAATGCAATAATTGCAATGCAAGTCAATGACATTCTGTGGATTCAATGACATTCTACCCGAAGAATGTCATTGCACACTTTTTGCCCAGGAATGTTATCGTTCCTTTCGGGAGGAAAGGGTGCTTTCTTTCTCTTTGTGGTGATCCTGCATTTCTTCCGGTGACGCCTTTGAATAAGACATTCATCCAGATTTAGTTTGTACACCTACCTTGTTTCATGGGAAACTCACCACATTTCTTCGCGGAAACTCTTCACATTCGAGACAAACATATACCCATACACTCCCCCCCCCCCCCGATACGTCCCAGTATCTACGAATTTCATCAGTTTACCAGTATCTACGACTGGGTTACACGTATCATATCGCCGAAACATCGATTTCTGTTACGTAACTTTTAACTTTAAATCTAGTTGTTTCAATAAATTTAATGAATTCATTAAATGATGGTCTTCTCATTGAGTAATTTCTTATTCATTCTATTGTATTATCATCTATTATCGGAGATTCTTCTTTCTCACTATATGGATAACTTTAGACTCACGAATCTCTAAATTCCTAGAGTAAGATAAATAAATAGGATGCTCCGCATCACTTATATAGGTTTTGAGGAAACGTTTTTTCTTTAAAGATAACTGTCAAAATACATGCCAGATTAAAGTTTCATTTACATTTCAACATTTAAGATATATGAGGAAATGTAGATAAGGAATCGGATATAAAGGAGAATTATTTGGATTTTATTTTGGAATTATTGGACTGGAAAAAAAAATGTAAATTACTATATCAAGTAAAACTGATAACAGGCTTGAGGCGGGTGAAATGCATTTTTATTCCTCTGCCCCTTTTTCGCTGATGAATGGATTTAGCAGAAATAGTTTATTTATACCGTATTTGATAAATATCAGCAGTTTCTTTTCTACCAGTTTTCTAAAATTTGTGAACGTTGTGTTAATTCTCACGAGGTTTCTTATAACCTCTTTCAAATCTATATTTTTATTTCGCTGAAAGAAAATAAATTCCCCTTCTCCCAAAAGAATTAGAAATAAGAAATTAATCCATCTTATAATTTTGCTTCCTCAGCTTTTAGAAGACATTTTTTTGGGGATTTTGCTTCGAAGTTCTGATGTGTTCTTCGTCTTCAGAAGTATTATTTTAGAATGATTTTTAAAATCGAAGGAAAAATAAGAAAGCGGAAAGTATTTTTATATTATTTTTATTTCTTGCGATGCAATTTATTTCAAAATTCAATGTAATATTCCAAATTGAGAGGGGCGATTAGAAATTCCTTGAAATAACACCGAGTTTAAGGGGAATACCTTTAGGATTAATATTGATATTTAAAATGTTATAAATTATAAATGTTTCAATTTTTCTGAGAAGTAAGTTTAACTTAACGTATTAAATTTACAAATTTTGTTATTTATGTTTGGGAATTCTAAAATGACTAGTTTTATACAGTTAAATGAATCGAATGACTTCAAAAAAAATTATTTCAATCATATCGAAAGAACAAAATATTTTGTAATTTTTGCCAGATTTCCACTCAGCTGAATATTTTTATTTAATTCTGTATGTATAGCAAAAAATGTTCAATTGTAGCTTAACTTAATTTACCAAAATTATGAGAAAAACATATTGTTGAAAAAACAATAATGATTGTCTGCTAAGAAATCAATATTTCAAATTAAAATTCTAATTTATCATCTATTTTGAATATTTTTAAATTTATTAAATCCTTCGACAGAAAATACTATAAGAGTAACAAAAATATTTTCAATATTCAAAGTAAAAAATTAAGATGATAAAAACTTTCTTTTGCCTGTCATTTTTGTTCTTTCAAATACAATTTATTGTAATCGAATGAATAAAATGCTGTAATATTGAGTGGGATAGCAAAGATTTTACGGAAATTTAATTTATAAAACACAGTCTATATAAGGTATATAAGGTAGCTTGAAAATACTGGGGATTAGGTAATTTCTTAAAGATTTTGGGAAATATTAAACTGTCAATTATTTTTAGGAAATTTTAACAGAAAACTGTAGCACTCGTTTTAAAAATGTGTATTTAATTTTGAATTGACTTTAATACTACACTCATAATACATGAATTTAATTTGTAATATTGATTATGATTTAAAATTTATCTCAGAAAAAAATGGACCAAATTCATTTTCCATTGATTTTTCATTTTTCTCTCATCATGACCATCCAAGAAGTGAGCCAAAATTATAAAAAAAAAATGTTAATAGAATAAATATCTTGTCTTGTCCATATCTGGTAATATAGAAAATATAATAAACTATTTAAGAACAAGAATTTCTTAATGTTACAGAGAGATGCACTAACTGAGAATATTGAAACTCAGTCGGATATGAGAAATACTGCGCAAATACGAAAAGCGATTTTTTATTAACTTTATTATTAATTCGTATTTTTAAGGTGCTTTATTATTATGACTGTATTTTTTATGCAGTTTAAGAATTTGAATAAGATTTCATGTTATTTTGAGAGGTGCAGAGCAATGCTTATACGAAGTGTTTCGAAACTCAAGGGCAAAAATTTAAGAGGTGATTAAAACATCTTAACAAGCAATTTTCACCACTCGAGAGCAAGCGCGGTGAACCACTGGAACCGTAACTGTCACATGAAGGAACGAAACACCAAGCGGACGGAGGAGGTACTAAATAATTTCTTTGACAGCATGTGTGGCAAAATTACAGAAACTGCTCAAAAGAGCGACCGCCTGTGGTAATGCAAGCATTACAACTGCGCTGTAGCGACCGACGCACTTTTTCAAACACACCCGGTATTTCTCGGAAAGCAGCAACAGAAATTTACTACAACTAGGTCTTCGTTGGAATCAATAAGGTTTTCGTAGACGAAACTTTTCAAATGGCCCCTCAGGAAAAGGTCCGGACAGGAGAGATAGGGTGAGCGTGCCGACCGAAGTGTGGGCCCATCCCAGACCAATCTATTTCCCTTAGAATTTAGCGTCTAAAGCGCTCCATTCATCGAAATTGAAATGGAATGATGCTCGGTAGTGCTGCAACCATATACGTACTTGTATGTTGACTGCAACAGATTGAAGTAACTCTGGCAATACGTCTTGTAGCCGTGTAGCCAAGGGTGATACACGTTAAATCTGTCGTGGCTCAAAGTCCTCCCGTTAGCGCGGTATGGAAGTTAAGAGAAGGGGGTGCCAGCTACGGATTTGTCCTCATAATTTGACCGAAGATCAAAATTACGAGGTCCGTCACCAGTACTTCTCGTGTTGCTTCTAGTACGACGTTAAAAAAAACCAATCAATACGTGAGGTATGTTCTGCAGTCCAGTCGGAATGGCAGAAGGAATGGGCCGTTCAAATTGGTCACCCACAATTCCAGCCCAAAAATTTACGCTGAAACGCTTTTAATATGCATATTTACCTCACGGGAAACCTCTCGCGAGCTGATATCCGGACGATCTTTCACTATTTACAGAATATTTTCTTCAACTTGTGGCGTTCGCACATTCCTGCTACGCCCTGTATTATTCATGTTGGAGACAAAGAATCCCGTTTCACCCAGGCATCGGTGCAATCGTTCGAAAATTTTTCGTTCTGGCATGTGTCTTCTCGGGAAATGCTGCATGTACAGTATTTCGGCGGCTTTCAGAACATTTTCATTCTCAAGACCATATATAAAATGCATATCTGTATTTTTCTGATCACTGAACGTCTCCATGCCTCCTGAAATCCACGGTAGAAGGGACGATGTGTAAGAAAACTCGCTCTTTATGCTTTCCATAACAGTGCTTGCTAGCGGTTCACCGCTTGCTCTCCGTCTGTGCGAAATGGTGAAAACTGCTTGTTTAGAGCTTTTCTGGTGCCCCTTAAATTTTTCCAATGAGTTTCGAATCATGTATACACGTGAAAAAATCTAATATAACATTTGAAATTAGTTTCAAAAATTAAAAAATGTTTGTGTTCTTGGATTATGATTCGAAAAAATTAATTAAAAACATAAAAATAAAAAAGTATAAATAATTTAACAAAATTATGAAAACCACTACTCGAATTTAATGTGTTTTAAAATACAATAGAACAATTTTTACGTAAAGAACAATTTAATAAAACTTAAATTATTACAAAAATAACATTTAGAAATTTTAATCTACTATTTCTTTTTTCTAAAATTCCTACTATTAGCTCTCAGTATCTTTATATATCTTGTTCAAATTTTCATTCGTTAATAAAATACTTTTTATTCATCCACTCAAGTTTAAATATGATTTTTTAAACTTGCAGTTTATGACAATTGATGTTAATACAGTTTTTCAAATATTAATTCATTTAATTAAATTTAATTGGTGAAAATACAGTTTAGTCCAACCGCTTAGCATGATTTCAAAAATTGCCTCACTTGGCGATTTTTTTTTTTTGGCTGATCGATAAGTCCGCGAAACGGACTAGGGTAGCCTTATTTGGCATAATACCGCAAAATAATTTAATAAAAAGTAACTAAAATAAAAATTTTCTTTGTTGACTTAAGTAGAAATTGACTTAATTTTTTTTATATTACTTGTTGTGTATATTCTTTCTGTTATGAATTGCGTGGTTAAAAAAATTTTGGTAAAATATTTGAAGCCATTTTTATATATAATTATAAATTGCTTTTGTTTATATTATTTCTCTTATCATCGAGATGAAAAATAATATATATTTTTACAATACTAATATTCATTGTAATTTCATTTTTTGTTATCACGAATAACATTATTCAGTTTTTGAAATGTTAATTATGAATGTAATTATCAATACAAATGTTTCTTTAATTTAAACACGTAATTACATAATTGCAAAAAGAAGAGAAATCTAAAGTTTTCTGCAAATTGCAAACCATAACCATATTTACTTACGATATCCAAAACTAATAAATTATCAAACTGAGTGATGTCTTAGAAATTTCGTGGCATTGAAAATAAATAATATCCAAGACACCTCTAACTGTTTCGAAACGAATGAAAATCATATTGTATGTTGTTTTGTAACTAATGTAGTTATTAACTGAATGTACGTGGGAGCATTTTCAAGCCAGCAAACAAAAGACACCTGCTGTCTAGTCTCAATAGCCAGTTTCCATGAACAGATTTCCACACAGATAAACTCCTAGTGAAATCTAAAATAACAAAAACACAAATAAAAAATAGATTAATCAAGCTTTTGTTAAAAGATGGTCTAAAAGTTATATAAAAATATTTTTAATGTAAAATATCAAAGTAGTAACATCAAGTACTTTAAAATTACATATTATGTTACGGCTAAAAATTAACACCAGTGGATTCTTAAATAAAGCTTGGATTAAATCTTTACTTTTATTCGATAGCCACCTAAGGTCTATTGATTCAATTGAATCCAATTTTTGACTGTCTCTATCTCTTTCAAATTTTTATCTTTGCTTCAATTTTGTACATTTTGGCTTAAATGCAGTATAATGTAATAATTTATCGCTATTTTAAATTTAACATATGTTTTTAATAGAAATTTAAATTAAAAATAAATAAAAGGAGCTATATTTGCAAATTTCAACTGAATTGTAAGTTAGTGCAAGAGGTGGGGTGAGCCCTAAGTGTTTGAGCATACTATGACAATGTAATTATTATTAATGTTATGGCACGTGTACTGCAACAAAATTTCAATCAAATAATGGAAGTGAACAAAATTCAGGTACAAGTTTGGTGTGGGAGGATGCAGGTGCTCACACAGGAAGTATCCGTCTAGACAAGACACCTCTGGTACTTGAGATCTAGGGGGTTCAGTGGATTTACTAGTTTATTGAAGAGCTTGGCCAGATCATTATTTTCGTGATTAGATGAAGTAAAACTATAAACAATTTAACTAAACACAATTTGAGATTAACTATCGAAGATAGATGGCAGCCCAATTTTATACATATCGAGCGATGAATGCGGAACACTT
>BMAW01062341.1:0-16337 GCA_019974015.1 Nephila pilipes
GCAAAAAACTTCTACTCCCTGATAGGGGAGACCACGTATCACTGTAACGATCAAGCGGACCAGATTTAATCCTTTGTAGAAATCTGATGGAAAATCAGCCCTTTATTAATTTATAGACAGTGGACTGCATTTCTAAGAAAATGATCTGAGTCTAAGCGATACAGCCCAGAATGACTTAGGGATGCAAGTAAGCGTTATTTACAAATAGCTGCAAGGAGATCTATATCCCCTGCACACCACCTCTTTTCAGATCTTCTCTTGCAGTAGCTACTGGAGTGTTAATATCCAAACCAATTGCGTTCGAAAGGTTTTACAAAAGAGGGCTGTATTCAAAACGTCCAACATTGAATGGACCATCGAAATGACAAATTTACTGGTTTCCCATTTTAATTTATTCCGAATAAATTTATTTTATAGCTTTCGTAAGCCCAGAGATGATGACCAGTAAAACCGCGTTTTAACAGCAAAGGGCAACACATTTGCAAAAAATGACAATGAAAATAACGAGAACTATCGCATGCTCAGTGTAATTAACTCAAACTCCTCGTGTTAACGCTGTTGTTGTTGTTTTTAATGCTATCCGGTCTAGCCAATAGGCTACATAAGATTCATGAGCCGAAAACCACTCAGTCAAAGACAAGAAGAGGAAAGCTACAGGCAGGAATGAAGATGTTCGAGAGAGTACTGATTAGATTTACAATTTCAATAGATGGAGAAGATCATATTCCTCTGGTCAAATTAGAGACACCTCAAATGTCTTCTCAGAAATTTTGATATTGCAGTCTGTTGGGCCCGATCACCTTCAAACACAATGACTCCACTAGGCCGCTTGCCACAGTATCAGTCCGGAGGAGAACGACAAAAATAGTCGATAGTACATTTAATTCTTGAACAAGTCTCTAGAAAGGTTAAGGTGGTCCGATCAGGAATGAATCGAATTTTTGACTTATGAAAAATTCGATCGGAAAGTTAGCTGCAGGATCGAACGTCAAGCTAATTACTCCTCCTTAACACTACCTTATATTACCACTATGTGTTTTTCTTGTATTTGATAAGTTTAAATATAAAACTTTTACATTTGTATTTGGGTGTTACTTATTGCTGAATCTGTTTACAGACCGTCTACAAGACGGCAATTTGTCTTAACCGGTGCGTGCGGTAATAGAAATAAACTGTATTGAAATGTTTAAAAAAAAAAAAAAAGATTAGCTTCACGGATCCGTGAATTAGTGATACCCTCACTATTCTAATTTATTGCTGTATTTTTAAGATTTAAATTTTGGAGCCTACTATGAATCCATCCATAATAACAATCACAGCGGTTATGATTAGAGGAAATCTACGCAAAGTATAAAAGCGGTTCCGAATTATTCATTCCTTCATGAAAAGATTAGAGAAGTTCATTTAGTTTGTATTTAGCAAATTTCAATAGTGACGCTACCTGCAAAGCCTCTGGAACTATGCCTTCTGTGTGCATATTATATCCCTTTTGTGAATGCGTTCGATGAACCTATTACTGTCACATTATCTTGAGTTCGCAATACTTTTTATTACCTTTATTAATATTAGAAACCGGAGAAAATGTAGTTTAGAGTAACCACTTGGCGAGATTTGAAAAATCGCCAAATTTGGCGCTTTTTATGGCGGAGCCTGAACTCCGCGAAGCAGAAAAATAGGAATTTTTTGACTTACCTAAGTTTCATTGGCGTCTCGATTTTCCGGCGGGTACACAGTAATAACGGTTTTCAAAAACTCCTTGTAGGTTTCATCCTGTATAGAATGATAGTGTCTCCGTCTCCACATGTATTAATCCATGTAAGAATGAAATTCTCCCTCGACAAAGGAACTGGGATTGGGAGAATAAACGTGGAGTAAATGATTGACGGTAAGGTAAAAAACGCAGAAACACAATATCAACCAAGCAGGAGAATTTGAATAAAAAAACGTTGAAGAACGTAAAACGCAAAAGCACGAAAACACAGCAAAATTAATAAACAACTGAACTGCTCAACTGGTACACCGTACTAACGGACAAAGAAAATTCTAGAAACTGTGAGAAGTCGGCACTAAACAATGCAAAAGACCAAACGATTAACCCCTGATTGGTTAAGATTTTAAAAAAAACATCCGCAACAGCTGCGTGATTGTGAGATTGCGCAGGTGTAATGAATCTTGTAAAAAAGTAATAAAGACAGAAGGGGGGAAAAGATGGAAGACTCTAATTCCGATTAATGTGGTAAATTCGAAAAGGTAGCCCCGGCGATTGCAACAAAAGTGAAGGGGAAAAAATGATCAGAGAAAGGTATAAATATAAAAAAAAAAGCTTCTTACTGAAAATCATGTATCATATGCCTTATTCGAAAGGTTGCCACGGCTAAAGCCACCGCAGAGGAGAGAAAGCATGGTAACCACAATTGGCAAAATATCGCTAAACATTTGTAAACAATTTTTGTCGTTAACGGGTGGTTACGCTAAACTACATTCCAACCTAGAAACCTTTATCATTTTATTAATATTGGAAAATGTTTCATTACAATATTAGTTTCAGTGACTGTCGTTCTTTAGAAGTTGGCATGTCACAGTGCGAGCTCTGTTCTCCCAAGTTCGATTCCAGGGGGCTTCAGCTTTGGTAAATAATCAAAAGTTATCTGAACGTTTCATCCCTGAGGGATCGATTAATGTGTCAAAAGTTCGCTAGGAAAGTTAACTGAGGCCCGTCGGCAGGCTAGCCACTCTGCCTGGATATTATGCAGAAACTAGAAAATAGAGGGCGTTGCGGGGCACTGCTCCTGGAGTCGTGAGCTAGATATGTTTCGATTTTCGAATCTTATTCTTTGTTTAAATGCTATATTGTGTATCTTAGAAATAAACGTAATGTATCGATGCCTAATAAGACTCAAGGATTATTTCATCGACCGAGAATTTGAAAAACCGCCAATCTGACAGTTAAACGAAATTTCAATTATTTTAAATTGTGAATTTTTCCTGCGCTAGTATACACATATTGTCTTATTATACCACTATATTTTTTGCAGGAATTCTTAACACTTTAAATACAAAATTAATTTATGTGGTTATGAGCATTACAGCTTGCGAAATATGTTTATAGTCCGTCTTCAAAATGGCAATTTGTCTTAACCGGTGAAAGCAATAATCAGAAGTTTCTTATTAGCCATTAAGTAAATTCCCAAACATCATAAAAAATGCACAGGTAATCGAGTTTGTAATGCCTTTTGCGTTTTTAACTTTTTGCATTTATAAGATTAAATTTTGGATCCAACTCGGAATTTTTTTATACATAACAAACAATCACAGCGGCTATGACTAGGGGATATCTACACAACGTATAAAAGCAGTAGTAAATTAATTATTCGTTCGTGAAAAGAACATAGAAATTTAACGAAACTTATTTGAAATTACAAGGTGAGCAATTAAAGTTAATCAAATTTAAAATCACAATATCTGCGTTTGTTGCAAAACTTTTTCTGCACAAAAAACTTGAGCCATCCTCGTGAGAGAATGTTCTCAGTTTCCAAATCTTTCGAAATTGCAAAATAGAGACGAGGATTTGCTTGTTTACTGTCAACACCTAACGGCTCTTCCTGCAGACCTGCACAAAAAATTTGAAGACATTCTTCACTTGGATATTTCCGACTGGGTGTTGAACCCTTTGGGGCATGGACAAACTCAGATCCCAAATACAGATGAACCCATACTAATACAGGAACAGTTTGTTGAAATATCCACAAATAAGGTACTTAAACCAATGTTTGAACAAGAATACCACAAATTCTTGTTACAAAAATATATCCCAATTATACATCCTGCACTATGGGTTATTGTACAGAAGTTGTTGAATGCTTCTCCGCCATCCTATTTGGTAGAGCATAGAGTCAGTGTCGTTATAAGCCTCATTATAAAAAAAAGAAAGAAAAAAAAAACGACTGGAAATTAGTGCTCGTTGGGAATTACGAATGCTACTCACAAACATCGAGCAGGACATAAATACACTCATAACTTCTCATCAAGTCATTAATGTTTTTTTTAATCAAAAATTATAATTTCAATAAATACTTCTTCAACAAAATGTTGTTTTTAAATTTGTAATTTTTATACTGTGCATTTATGTAGCTTTTTCACTTGGGGATCGGTGGGCAAGTTTTGACTATAGAATGGGGTCCATGGGTGAAAAAAGTTTGGGAAAAGTTCTACAGTTTCGTTCGCAAATGGTTTTTGCCCTCTTCCTGGGATTGCGCCCAAGTAATCCAATTTCATAATCATCTCCTTTAAACCATTCTTAGTTGTGGGTTCTTTTCGCAATCCCTTTAAATGACGATATTGACTCAGTGCAGCTAAGCTATTGTTGCCAATCTGATAAAATAATTTTACCAATTAAAGCTCGATCTCTCTGTAAGGACATGATGAACCATGACAAAGACACGCAGAATGGTTTTCTGGCTCTGACTGCAAGTCTCTTCACATGTTTTATTAATTTGCATAGTGAATTTTTGAAAAGCGCCATCATGTTAAAAAAATTTGAACTATTCTTATTGAAGAAATCTTTTCTCCATGGTCTATATAAAGTACATACCAAGTTTCATCAAAATCTGATAGGCAGAACGGGTTCTATAGGCATCTAAATAAGGACCTTTAATTATAAACACCCTGTATGTTTGTTATTGTTATGACTATTAGACATAACCGGAAAGAAACTTTTTGTTTTTAATTTTTTTGTTTCTTTTAATTTTTATTTCTTTCATTTAAAAATATATTCACCAATAAATGGGTGAAAGTTTCCCTTTCATTTTGGTAACTCCTTGGATGGATTCACTTGAAAAATATAAGCAAATATTATAAACTGAACTGAACCGAATCATACATTTAATAAGGAAAAATAAAATTATTTATTAATGTTGTAGTTTCCATATATGTTATAAATTTTATTCTTAAAAAATGAACTTAAATTTTCAATGAACAATAAATATTAAATAAATGATAAAATTCTATTTGGAATTATGCCATTATTTATGTCTTAAATAATGGCACTTCTATAGAATTCTATATTATTATACACCTGTAAAAACATTTATCTATTTATCTTGAGGAAACACTGAACCTTTTTTTAAATCAAATACTGTACGAAAGGATAGGAAACTTCTTATACAATTTGAAAATAAGCATGATGAAATATTGCATTTACTCAAAATATAAATAAATCACATTTCAAAGATAATTCTACATAAACAGGTCATAATGAATATTTGAAAAACCTTTTTCGTTAAGCCCTCTTATTTAAATTTTTTAGTTTAATATTGGGATACATTGCGATAATTTTTATTCGCTTTCTTTTTTACGTATTTTATATTGAAATAAATCAGTTTAGCCGTTTTTAGATTCAAATATTTCTTTTTACAAAAATCACTTAAAATCAAACCTTTTTTGACGCATTACAAAACCTATTTCATCAAAAATGAGAGAATTTATAGTGATTTGATAACGGATTGGAAAATTCTTTTATTTATTTTATTTATTTCGATTCCGACAAAAAAATCATCCATTTGTTTTCTTCCCTAGGATAGATATTTTCCCTTCCTCCATTGGAAGGAAATATTTGTAGGCGATAAATCGCCAAGTAACCTTCCTCATCTGGTAACCTTTTATTCACGCAATTAATGACTCTGAAGAAGATGCGGAGTATTTGTTCTTGGGGTGCAGAACCCTCGCGGCCTTAATCCCCAAACTAAACTAAAATAACTATTAATTATGGTTGAGACAAAAATTTGGTTTTTCACTTGCCCCGGAGTTAAAAAATAATAAAATATGAAAAGCAGAATGTATGGAATGGGCAATATCCTATCAAGAGAAATGCTTTAAAGTTATAATTTGCTACCTGAGAAAATAAATATTTTGTTAAGCAATGGCTATTTAAATAGTGGTATTGGTTATAATCTGATTTATAAATTATATTATTTGTTTAAAATGAAAGTTGATATATGATGAAAATATTACTAGAGTGGCGGCAGTAGGTATTTTACCTTGCTTGCTCGCTCATTCTGGTTGTAATGAGAGAGTGTATTCTGATTGGTCAATGAAAAGATTTATTTTACGGTGGGCGGGTTTAGGTACATAGTTTCTGAGTGGGGATAAAAGTTGTTTTTAGAGTTTTAAGAAGTTAATCAATTAATGTTTCTCTGGGTCTGTGAAGTTGTGGGTTATTTCTGATTGGGGTACATTTTTCTATTGCTTGGATGGTCTTATTTGTGGAGATGTCGATTTTTTGGAAGAAGTTCTTGGATAGCTTTTTGATGAAATTTTGAGTGGCGGAATTTTATGGAATTTCTGAAATCGCGATTTCGCATATACAAGTTATTCTTATAGTTACATTTTGTGGTTTTTCAAGATTTCAAGGGTAGAAACTACACAGTGAGACCAGACTGAGCAAGCATAGGTCATGATAGGTCGCATTATCAAGGTATTGACAAGCAATTTGTTACAACTACTTAATGTAGATTTGTGCGCGATAAGGGGATATAAATTATTAATTGCAGTTTTATACTGTGTTTTTAATGTGTGTTTTAAAAGTGAGTCTTTTATCTAATGTTACTCCAAGGTATTTGGTGGATAAGGACTAGGGGATGTTTTTGTTTTCTAGGTGTATGTCAGGTTCAATTTTTCTATAGTTTCTGGAAAATAAGACGGTCTCTGTCTTGGAAACATTCAGTGCTATTTTCCAAGTAGAGCACCGTTCTTCAAGTTCCTTTAGGTGTAAGTTTCCTGCTTGGCTTATAGTTGTGGAGTTATAGCATCATGCTAGTATCACAATGTCGTCTGCATACATGCATAGTAGGGTGCTGTGGTGTATTGGGATATCGTTTACGAAATAGTTGAAGAGGGTCAGAGACAAAATTCCTCCTTGAGGACTCCAGCTTCAATTAAAAATGGCTCTGAACAGTCTACTGGATGCTTAATCTACTGGATGTGTTATTGATCAAAAGGATTGATTAAAAAAGCATCAATTATAAAATTATATTTCCTGGTAGAATATCAAATTCATCGTTGCATAGCTTTCTTGCATATTCGTTCAAAGGTGAAAGAATGAGCATAAAAATAGTTTTAAAGAAGTTATTCCTGGTTTGAAAGCAATGGATTTGGTGAGGCCTTATGGTACATGCTCTACGCAGTCAAGCTTCCTTTACAGAATGACACTGATCATGCGGAATATCAGTTTAATCGTTACCAAGCCCAAAGAGGATCGCGATCGTCAACGTTAAAGGTCAGGCATATTTTCCCATTTTTCAGGTTTTGTTTTTTTTTTTGGTTGTTGTTGTTTGTTCGTTTCCGTTCTAATCATTTTTACATGTCTTTTTCGACTACAGTGCTTAGTAAATTTTCATTGGGATATTTTCCTACAGAAATAATTTTTGGAAAGACGAACTTTTAAAATCGCGGGTTGTTTCGTTGTGTTTAGTTCTTCGTATGCTATTTTCAAGTTCTCGACTTTTTTTTTTTATCTTTGTTTGAAAATCGTACGTTTGATGGAATTTTGGCTCGATTTTAAGGAACTCGCCAAGCAGAAGGCTAAAGTAGGACTTTCCTGTTCCTAGATGATTATTTTCCGTTTTTCAGTGTTCTTGTTGTTGCTAATTCCTCATTGACGAAAAGCACTTTGTGACGACCAGGGACTTTTCGTGGAGGTCGTATGGTGTACATTCATTTGGGTGAGTTCGATCTTTTTGCAATGGCGAGTATATTTCTTCAATTATTTGCACAGTTTAATTTTTACACAAGTTTTTTTCCTCTTACTTTCCTTTCTCTTCCACTTACTCCTAAATTTATCAGAAACACAACCATTCCCTTCCATCTCAATTATTATAGTTCGCTTACTGTGAATCAGTTATTCCAAAATTACGGATTGAAAAGGATTCGTTTTTAATCATTTTTAGATGGAGCTAGTTGTCTGAAGCGAGGTGTTTAATGCTGGGGTGCTTCGCGCTTTTGTATAGCTCAACATTCGCTAATAGCCTAATAATATTTTAATGTTAATATAAATCGGATATAAAATCAGAACTACAACAAACAAAAAGTAAATAATTTTAATTTTGCGGGGCCTAGCAGAGCACAACCTACCACCACGGTGTCGAAGCACCAAATGTAATTTCCCTGAATGTTTATACTCCTGACATCATGAGATCAACGATCTTTTAATATTGCACATAAAGTTAACGTTCGGCTTTTGTAACACGCTAAGTAATTGTGACTTCCACATTTTTCAGTTTTAGACGCAGCACTAAAAATGCAGCGTGTTTTTGTATACTGGATTTTGCTCATTTAGTTATCGATATTAAGTGAATGAAAATATATTTGTATAAATTGTTTCATTTTAAAAAGTGGTGAATGACTTAAGGACACTTTTATGTAAGTGTTTTTTTAATGCTGAAGTAGTTTGAAATTTTTTTATTTTAATAAATCTTATGTACGCTAGTACTTTTGTATAACTATGAAGGAATTTTAATCTTACCTTCTTGAATCGACTGTCTTCAAAGAAATATAATTTATTAGATTGTGTTGATACAGCCCTATCTTTGTTGATCTCGAAAGCAAACCTATTGTACATAATTAATCAAGAACTATTTCTCATAATATCAATTTGATTTCATAAGCTACAATTTGCCATTCCGGCCTATATGTTCGAAAATGTTCTAAGCGATCTTTCTGCTTTGCAATGCGCATACACACGAAGCCTCAAAGGAATGACAATATTTGAAAACGCTATCGCAGCGCCACCAAAAATTATCATTTATAAAAGAATTGAACATAGTCTATAAGATTTGTGGTATTTTATCTGAAATTACAGTAAAACTAAGAATATATAATCTATTCTATTTAATTATTTGAACAAAGATAAATAAAATTAAAGTAAAGAAAAATAATTATTACATAAGTGGGGATCAGAATTGAAATTGCCGTACGCCAATGAGAGATGTTTAGCTATCGGCGGTTCCCGACAGGCTAAATTCCACCAGAGGCGCTGATGTAATGGGAAAATTCCACAGTATTCGCAAAAACTTTTTATAATTTCAATAAATGTGCAAGAAAAAGTAATTTTCAAAAAAAAATTAATTTTAATACATCACAACATATTACAAATATAACATCAGCAAACAAAAATTATCATATTACAAAGTATTCTAAATAAAATTTAACGAATTTTTTTTTACAATCAATACATATTACACATACATTAGGAAATGCTGTAATTTTTGTTATAAAATTTAAATTGCGTTTTAGTTTCATAAGTTTTGTGTAGTTCTTATTTTGTTTGAACTCTGCTGCAAGCCGTTCCCAAAATAAAATTGCAAGTTGGTTAACAGTCATGCCTTTTAATTTTTTGGGGAATTATCATTCGTTTCTTTCCAGATATTCTTAATTACCTTTGCATTAATATATGAAACGAATATTAATATCCTCTTCAATAATTTGTAATTTTCTTAATTCGATTATTAATTTTGTTTTTTTTTTCTTTGTATAATCACTTATTGTATCTCTTGATGGCGCCTCTGCCCCTCCCTGTTCAGGAGAATGCGACGTCCTCTATATCCTATTGACTCCTACACTTTTGTCATCCCCAGGGGTAGCACACTACGTGCTCTCATTTTTTTCTTTTTTCTTTTCTTTCATTTATTTATTTATTTTATTTTTGTTATTAAAAATAAGTGAAATTTGATTTGTTTCTACAGCCCGTTTTATCCCTTGTTTGCACTATTGATAATTTATTTAAAATACTGGCTAATTGCCTTTTGGTTTTAACTTACAACTCACTCTTTAAATTTGTCCGTCGAGCCGGAGATGTCGATTACAATTTCACATCCACTACGCAGCTCGTTTTATATGAAACTGAATACATTGAAAATTTTCGTTATTGTGTTCCAGCACTCTAAAAATTTCATGATGGATAAAATTTAATTCAACAATAAGTTGACTTTAATAAATGATCTTTTTGAAAGGCCTACAAGATTAAAAAGTTTTGTTTTGAACTCTACCTGATGATGCGAACTTAAAAGACCGCTTGGATATAACTATTGATTTAAGAGAAGTAGCACAAGAATTGAAGGTAAGCCTTCTTGTATTTCTATCTAAATTTGAAGATGAATGACAAACTGTTAATACTTTACCAAAGGGCAAAATTAAATTGCCAGATTTACCTTTCCCAACTTTTTGCGGTAATGCTACAAACAACACTTTCTAAGTGAGACCGCGCAATAGCGGATAAATCTTGTTTAAATTTTTAAGCAAATATGTTTTTATTATTATTAGTTTTGCCTGCTTCCAAAACTATTGCAAATAATGTGTGCAACAAAGATAGCTTATTATTTATTATTTGCTTATTTATTATTTATATTATTAGATTATTTGCTTATGTGTTATAAGCAAATAATGTGGTGTGAATAAAAAATTTATAATTTTTTTTCTTTAAATAATTCCATTGATTGCATATTAACGTCGCGTGTAGAAGCAACACAAGCGCTATCGGAGATGGACCTCGCAATGATTCACCGACATCAAGTGACGAGGACGACATTTGAGCGGACTCCTCCATCTCCAAATTTCTGCAACATGCCAATGGAAGGACTTGGAACCTCAAAAGATTTATTATGCATCATCTCCACTGCACAGTAGGTTTTTAGTGGCATCAGGACTCGAACCCACGATTCGACGGCAATAACGCTGGCCGCGAAACTCCTGATCGTGACTCGGTATTGAAGACATTTAAACAGAAATTGGCAGTTTAATTAGTAATAGGAGCCATGAAATATCCTTGTGTTACAGGACCTAATTTAAAGCTAGAGAATGGGATCTTGATGCAAGTAAATTCATCATGTTTAATGCATACGGAAATGAAGCAACGAAGATGAAAAGTCACGCGTTAATCAACGGAGATTCTTCATAACAGACTTCACTCTCACTCACCTCATCAACATTCCGGAGCGTTCTATACTGTAAGAACATGGTTTGGCCCAATAGAAATATAATAATGTCAATGAAAATTTTTATCTAAAACTATTCATTTTAAAAAAATGGTTATTGCAGTTTTATAAGATTATAAGTTTTGTAAGATTTCGTCGGAATTAGATGATATGGAAGAGATGGTGGATCTTGTGTCATCACAGCAGTCCATTTCATTACGCAGCTATCGACACCAGCACCACCTGTCATCAACGAAGATTTCTCGAACATAAAAATCAAAAATCATTTCAAAAGAAAATGAAAGCAATCATATTGAATTCATGAAGTCAATTAATTTCAACGAGCACAAGGAAATTCATAGGACTACGAATAAATTAAAGGAATTTGATGAACAACAGCTTCAACTTGAGGGTTCAACTGAGACTAAAAACATTAATTTTGTAAATAGATTTTTATGTTTTTATTAACTTATTTAAACTAAGAAATTATAAATTTCGTGATGAAAATTGTATTTAATTTTTAAAGAAAAACAAGTTTGGGCAGTGTAGTAAGTGTCTGTAAGCAGGAAATTGGACTTTTGATGAACGATTAGTTTGTTTGCTGAAAGGCTAAACACGAAAATTGACGGGGCATTGGATGTACTCAATGATGAATCCTATTTTAAGTAATTTGACTTGCAATTATAAATGGATGTAATAATACCAAAACATTGCTTGTGTTTTTTTCACTAGGAATAAGTACTAATTCTTGAGTGATTCTGAAGTTGAATAAATGTTTTGGAATGAATTTATTTCTATTTGTTTTTGAATTACCTACTGCCTAAAAAAGCTACCTTAGCAAGTTTATTTATATAATGAGTTGGCTGCTTTATAATAATACTTGTATATAAAGAGAACAAAACATATTCGTGCATATGATGTAAAATACACGTATTTAAAAAAAAGATGCAGTCGAATCTTAAAACACACTTTTATAAATTTTTAAAATAATGAAAGCAATATATTTTATACATAGCAAAGAACTCTTATACATTTGGAAAATACTAATTTATTCTAAATCTTTTTGCTAGGCTATTCATTTCAACATTTCTTTTATTTAATTAGCTAGAAAAAAAAAATTTTTTTGATTCATTGTGAATTACTCTACTTAAAATAATTTAAAATTTTCAAGATAGATGAAAATGTACAGAAACATTTTTGTCTTACACAGATGTTACCATGAAGCTTTAACACAAAGAACTCTTGAATTCTGTACGTAGATTGATTATATTATTGTACATGTTCTTTGTAAACAATAAAAAAGAATCTAAAAGACAATCTATCATATTTTATAAAGCAGCCTTTGCTCTTTATTAAGAACTAAAGAAATCGAATATGTGCAATGCAATTTAAAAAAAAAACATTTCTGCATACTACTTTGCAAAATGAATGTGTAATTAAATGCAATAGTTACAAAAACCCAAAGTATTAATTTCATACTTGCTGTTTCAATTGGTTTATGAAATTCAGGGCGAATAATGTAGTAATATATTCTTTTGAGTTTTTTGTGAGATTTTCATCAGAGTTGTTTAATGTAATCAACTGATATTAAATATTTTTTTTTTTATATTTGAGGAATTTTATCTGCTTTTGAAAAATTTTTCAGTTGCCTAACCTTTTTTTTCTGTTTTGAATAAGTTGCTTTAGGAATGAATAAAAGTAATGAACAAACTAGTTTTTCATAATATTTTTAATATCAAGGAAGATTTTTTTTTTGTACATTTTCTGGGATGCAATTTAATTTATTTTGTAAATATATCCGTAAAAATTTCTCACTGAAAAAAAAAACAAAAAAAATTTGGATGTTTATTAATGCATCACATGGGATTTCTTAGGATTGTAATTCCATTCAAAAGTTGAATTGATATTAAAATGCTTTATAAACATTGGATATATGTAGAATTCAGCTTGTTGTATCTTGTTATCTAGAATTTATACCACCAAATAATGAAACTGACTGTTGAATTCGCAGCTCAAACTTTTAATTATGTATTTAAAAGGTGTGTTTGCATTTATATTCTAAAGAAGCTAATCACAAACTAGTAGAGACAACTATCAAATCAAACCAGAAATGCTGCAATTGCATTACATTAGCATGTTACTATCATGTAAACAAGCGGTTTAAATGCAAATTTTCATTGTGTTTTAATATTTTTTTGTCAACTGTTTGTATCATTTTTTATTTGATAACTATGCAGTTTTAATATTAGGTAGGTAAACATATCAGAACTGAAAAGAAATTTTAGGAATAACTTAAGAGGTGCAAGATGTTATTTTGATTCTACATGTTATGTCAATAGATAGGATACATTATTTTACAAATTAAAAGAATTTATTAATAAAATATTAAACAAAAAAATTAATGATAAACACATCAGTGTTAATTATACTAATTAAAAACAGTAAAACAAGTTGATTAGTAAGCATTTATTATTAAATAACTTAGAGAAATATTAGTTATTGAATACAGTGAGGATGCTGAAAAGTTTTTCAAAATTACTCCAAAGATGAATTTCGGAAAAGAATCAATTGATAAGATATTTAATGAAACGCCCCCCCCCCTCTTGAAGCAATGCAAGTTTTTCAAGTCATTCTTTCATCTATCAACTATATCTTGCATAATATACTACTTTATAATATTTTTTTATTCATCTTGTTTAAACTTTGTTCTTCCAAATGCAGTTTTCCTTAGCATGAAGTAGAAATGACTAGCTTACAAATTAAATTTATTTAAAAAAGAAAAAAAGGTATCCCAAAAATATACAAAAAATATGTTTCAAAAAAAAATGAAGAAAAAAAAAGCGGCTCTTTTTCTATTATTGCAAATGCAGTCTTCAAAGTAGACAAATGAATAAAAATGCAATCCTAACTAAACTATAAGCTTAAATAGCCTTCATTTGCATAAATACAAACTACTCTTTAAAATTTTGATTGCTTCGGAAAATATTCCACATCTGCATTAACATATACGTAATCCATCGAAAAACAAAATAAATGAAAGCCTGTAAACTCATAAAAAAAGCTTTTACAATGTATATAATACTTCATCACATATTGAAGAAAGATTCATCACTGTATAAGGAAATAGCGTCTTTGTTAATACACAATGAAAAGGTGGAAATGAAAAAGTGGATTATAGATTATAGGAAAGAATTCAATGAAAAGGTGGTTATAGATTATTGATCATCGAAATTAGCTGGCGATGTTGAACACGGCGTAGTATCCCGCTTGTGTGAATGTTGAAGAAGACCCTGATTCATCACGTTGGAATGCGGAAGTGAAAAGTGAATACGGAGATAAGCGGAGCGAACAACGAAGTGGTAATTATCTGTTGGACTGTTCTGTTCATCTGAATTTCCACTGACTATAAAGCAAATACCTAAACAGCACTTTTCAGTGCTATCTTGCGAGGGAACCCTCCAAAATTTCTCTAACACCCTTTACCGACCATAGCTTCGAATTTCGACAAATGGATATGGAGCATCTTCACCATCTCTCTCTGAAGGCTACCCCAACCACTGCATCAGAAGACGAGAAATAGAAAATCAAATCGGAGCCTGTGCAAAGATCAAAGAAGGCTACAAAAATCAACTGGCTCTATTCAACTCTTTTAATTATGACACGGAATGTCAGGAATACACTGAAACTCTGAACCGGATATCGGAAAATGAAAATCAACTGGAGGTTGAGTACACTTCTTTAGCGCCTTGCGATACTGCTAGCTGCCCTTCCTCTCCACTTAGAAACTCACACAAACGAATAGATATTGACGGCTTTGTCATTCCCCGCAAAAACAAAACGGTTTAGAAACTAAAACTGATTCCTTCATTCAATTCGTTCGCCTGTTGATCAATTGGTTAACTTTTGTACGGTTAAAGCCGAGTTCTTCATGAATATCTTTATATCAGTATTTCTTGGTAGACCTTTTATAACTATTTTCAAAGCATCTTTGCAGTGTTATTTTTAGCTGATTTGACTTAATGTAAATTAGTTAAGAGACCTCGTATTAGAGCGAAAATTTCTGCAAGTTCTTTAAGTTGTTGGATTGCATGTATAATGTTGTTTACTGGATTATGGTTTTTAACTTGATATTGATAGTTAGGTGTATTTTTGCGAGTTTCAGTGGTAGGCTGCGCCATCTGCTGAGAAGTTAATGCTTGAGCGAAAGTTAAATTTTCTCTGATGGTTCTTTTCAGTGGAATATTATTGTTTTTGAGGTGGTTTAGGGAAAAGTTTGGAAACTTTTAAACATTGGTCTTGCGATCACTAGCGTATGTTCGCAGCTCTGCATCCCTATGGGAGATCGAAAACTGGAGGAGTCTATTTAAATCGTAGGCATTAGAGGAAAATAGTTGAGATGTTGAGGAGATTTCCCGGGATCGGGATTTTTCCTTTCAGGAACTTTCAGTTGTACTGGCAAAGTACAGACAAAACGTCACATTAAATCAGAGCTGGCGATTATTCATTCATCATTTTTTGCCCTAGTAAATGAACAGGAACTGCACCTTCTTTGTGCAGAAAAAAAAAAATTGTGTGTATTTTAATATCTCTGCAAATCTTGTGAAGATTCTTTTTCGTTGCAAGTTCTGAACGGATCGGTCGCTCAAAATTGTGTTTGTGTATCTTCTGAAGTTTTTGATGGAAGAGCACCAATATCCAAAAGAGATGCTAATGCTCGCCAGAGTTCAATTTGTTTTAATAGTTTGCATTTTGTATATCCTATTCAATATGCTTTCTATGCTATATTCAACTGTTATTTCAATGTTTTCTTCGTGTTATTCTCTGACTATTTTGATGAAAGCCGAACATGTTTTCCCACATTAACAGGCACTCCTGATGCATTATGTTGATTCCTTTCTGGTTTTAAATTTTCTATGTTACTCCTATGCAAATAGAATTCTCTCAAACGATGTTGTCATGGCATCTGCTACCTCTTTATTCATAAATAATGACATTGTCTTTTCCATTCATCAAATTCCCTGCCAGAGTAAGAAAAATATATTTCAAATTTAAATTTGTATCTTCACAAGATTGTTTGATCAAATCTCTCATAAGATTAAGTTTTATACTGCACGTTCTTGAATACACACAACATCAACTGCGTAATACGAATAATATGATGGATGAAATTTCTTTAAGTGGACATTATAGCTCCCTTTCTGTGAAAATGTGAGATTGCATATCTCACAAAGCCATATTAAAGGACTGAGTTTGCCAAATTGCTGGATCAGACATATTTACTTAAAAAGCTCTAATTATGAAAAATGAGTAGGTAATACTCCTGAGGATTATCTGATATTAAAGATTTTCTTCGTGTATTATGAATGAACCCAT
>BMAW01062345.1:0-10385 GCA_019974015.1 Nephila pilipes
TATCGATTTATGTATTACCTTAAATCATATGTAAACAGGAATCAAGATATAACTGAAAATGAACAATATTAAATAGAATTTTAAGACAGCTGTGAGGCAGTCATTTTCTTAGCCACCCAAGGGGCTAGTATTTTACGTGGATCTCTTTTGGCGTAGCAGATCACTTTTTAATTTTTTATCGCTTGCCTCAATTTTAATTGCATTAAGATTATATTTAATCCTTATCTTTATATATATTCAATTTAAAAATTTATCGTCTTCTTTCATTTTAATTACATTTAGCTAACATAATATTTAATTTGATAAATTATCGTTTGTTTTAGTTTTAATTACGTGTAGTTGATATAATATTCAATTTAATAATTTATCGTTTCCTTTAATTTTAATATCGGAAAAGTTTACTATTGTCCATTTCTCGATAGTTCATCGTTTAATTTAATTCTTATATTTGAGTAATTTAATAATAATTATTAAAAAAAGTGCACCTTGGGTGGATAAGTCTGTTCTTTGCAAAACTTTGCATAGAACTTTTTAATTTTTTACAACGTTTTTCTGAATTTCACTTGGTGTGTGTGTGTGTGTGTCATCAAATTTTCGATCGTTAATTTAACCAAATTCCCATCAAGCTAGAGCTTTGAAATTTTGGGAATCGTTCGTACTCGCCTAACAATGCAATATTTAGACGTTTGCGACAAGTTTTAACTAATATTTCAATAATTTTAACAAGTCAAAATATTCTTTCCTCTCGGCGCTTTTAGGATTGAGGAAAAAATTTCTTTCCCCCTCTGGGAGCACCGGGCACTCCCCACGCAGCATGCGGTATCGTAAACCTTTTGTACTCACAAAGGGGAGATACTATCTCCCCTTTACTATCTCCGAGATAGTAAGGGTTGCTGACTTTTAGTCAGTAATCATTCACAAGAAAGAAAGTTTCCAATATTTGGCGCCGTGTCTTATCACAATAATTTTTTCTGAATTCTGGTTCCCATTCTTTTTTTAATAGAATGACTTACAAACTTTCAAATGCATGGTTTGATTTTATGAGTATTATGAATTTTTTAAAACTCTCACAAATGTCTCTTTTTAAGTGAATTTTAAAGTTAAAAATAACTAACAGTTTTAACTAATAATTCAATAATTTTCTCTAATAAACTTTGCCACCATATAAAAACGTTGTTTTTAAAAACGTTGGTTTTTATATTTAAAATTCAATGCGTGAAGCTCAAAGATCATTATAGTATAAGAGATAAAACATGGAACACATTGTACTGTAGGGAAAAAAAGGATTTATTTGGATAGAAAAGAGTATGATTATAAAATATGTTGTTCTCCAAAAGACAGCGAAGCAAGAATACGAAATTAGTGTCCGAGCTTTTTTTATCAGAAAAAATATTCTTTTTTCAGTTTTTATTCTTTAACATTACGGAAGGACAATCTTAAGGGGATATAGAGGAAAGAGGCAAAGGTTATTTTGAGAAACTACAAGAAAAATAACAGGGGTTACAAAATATAACTTAACCTTCAGCACGCTAAGCCCAGAAATGCTTTCGCAAATCTCACCTGTTGGACCAACATCTGTTTTTTCACGAATTTTATTCGAATGTGTTTTTATGATTCTTCTTTTGTTGTTTTATACATATTTTTTTTCCTTTTTTGTTTTTTTTTTTTTTTTTATCTTTTTCGTGCTCCGGGATGCGGGAGTCAGAAATCGGAAAAAACTTTTCTGTCCAGCCAGCATTGAAGTACGATGCACCCCTCGGACCTAATAATCGACTCTAGCGTATGCAAGAACCATATAAAACGTGTTTATGGGTGAGGCAACGACGTTAAAAATCAGATGCAGATGAAGAGTAAGTGATGGTAGAGTTAAATAACGCAAGAGCCAGATGTGGCTGTGCAGAAACAAACAAGACAAAACTAATTTAGACGTTTGAAAAATGTAAAAAAAAAAGTAACTGTCAAGAAGGGTCAAAAATGGTGAAAGATTGCTAGAATATTCCTGGGGCGCGTCATCCGTGTTTACCAAAGGTAGTAAATCCCATGGAAAGAAAGAAAGAAAAAAGATCACCATTTAAGAAAAAAGTTCACTAGGATGCTTCGGGGTCGTGATGTCCATACCTACCTTAAGAATCCACGAGGAAGGGTCCAATGAAAAAAGTGAAAACGATCACAGGTGAGTAAATGGCGCGCAGCATTTAAAGAAACAAAAGTTTAACTTTTTTTAAAGTTTTATAATGCATTTTTCCAGGTTTTTATTTTTCAGTCTGTATCGTGCATACGTCACGCCTGATATCATGCTTTTACACTTGGAGAGAATGTCGCCGCATTTTTATATTGCACCATTTCTCTCTCTGCATTTTCTCTTATAAGTCGGTGTTTTTATGCGTCTAAATTCCGATATGCCGACATTGACTCTAGTAGCATTTACAAGTGATCCTCTCCACAAAAATATTCCAATTTTGACGTTTCATAACTGTTTGTGGGTTAGGTTCTCTTTTCATCTGAAATTATTTTGACAGGCCAATTTACAAAAATTTACCCCTCTTAATTCAAGAATACTAAAATTTTTCGGCCTGACTTTGATGAGGTGGGAAAAAACGCCGATCTAAATACGATCTCGAAGAGATCTTCAAGTGAACTCAAACAAAATGATTTATCAGATTCCAGACGAGACGGTCGTCTTCTATACCTTATATAGCTATAGTGTTTAAATATTTTGTAACATATCAACAACTCTCATAAAGTTTTATTTCACTACATTTAATTCTCCATCAAAATTGTGGAATTAAATGTATACATTAATTGAATGAATACATTTTCAATGAATATGTTCATTTTGATCTTACCACCAAGAGGACAGAAGAAGAATACTAGGGAGAGTAACAACAATTTGTATCCAGAACCAGTCCCTCAGCAATCGAGCAATCCCCGGAAGAGAGATGTAACCAAAACACCATCCGAGGTTCACTATCATACCATATCTCGACCTGTATTGGGGGCCGATAATTTCCATCACTGTAAAAAGAATATATGCTTTCTCAAATTTAGTTAAACATATTGAAGAGCAGTGATTAGAATTTGATTACATTAATATCATTAATTTACGTATGTAATTCTTCAATAATGCACAAGTAATCGATATTAAAACAAAATACTTGTTTTTGGCATTAGTAACCCTACGTTTCTATCTAAAGGCGAATTTTTAGTCATCTTAATTTATGATGATAATTACAGATAAACTTCTTTTTAAATATAAGTAACAAAAAATTGTAAATAAAAAAATTGTTCGTATTTGAGAATGATCATATAATTCAATTTACACCAAAATGGCTTACTAATTTAATATACGATATTTTTAGTTAGTATATGTATATATTTCATGTGTAGCAATGGTCCCAAAACATTTTTAGCCCGCCCCTTCCCAAAAAACCCTTACTTATCACCACATTTTCGAAAAAAAATTTGCCTTGTTTTCGGAATAAGACACATCTAACTACAGTTTAAAAACAATAATGTATACATGAGTTTTCGGATTTAAAAAATATATATAGTTAAAAAAGCTTCCAACAGTGAAAAAGGAAAACAATCATCTACAAAAAAAAAATTTTTTTTTTACATTTTTTCGAATGCATTTTATTTCAATCTTTAAAAACGATGATATAGCATTGAGAAGAAAAGTAGGAAATTCGTTAGAATTAACAATAAGCTCAGAAATTCATGGTGGCGTTTCGGAGGAAGCCCCGATCTCAAGACTTATTCACACTTTTAAACAAAAGATTTGTTGAAATGAACCAGATCTTAAGTTTGAAGAACTTGTTAATTTTAGAACAGCTCCACTTTTTTAACAGATCGTATTCAGAATTGCAAGTTTCTCACAAAAATTTACAAATCATACCATAAATTAAGAACTGGGTTTGGAAACAATAACGTGACGAACTTCATTGTTTAGAGGTGGTTCAGATGCTGAAGTACAAAATTTATATAAGCGATTCCAAATCAAGCCACAAAATCAACATCGCGTTTGTAAACAATACATTGACAGTTATGCATTGTTCAGAGATGGTTCTCAAGGCTGATTTGAAATGGTAAATCATTCAATTCCTTAATTATTCATATGATTCTAAGATTTTGAATGATTTTAATTTTCGTAACTCGGAAACTGCACTAAGGTATTTGTCAAAGGCATGTACAATTTCAGAACCACCCGATCCTAACTTCCCCATCACTCCAACGGGTGGACTTTAGGTCCCAACAGATTTAAAGTGCATCAGCCCTGGCTATACGACAGATCTTTAGTGGCATCAAAGCTCGAACCTGCGACTCAACGAAAATCGTCAACCACGAGTCTGGTGCCTTAACCACTAGGCTACCGCGGCCACAGGAACCCGCGGGCCGGTCACCCATTTTTGTCGAAGAGGGTAAACCTCATCGGAAAGAAAAATATCACTAGGAGGTCTCGGGGTCATATGATTCCCGCATTTATCTAAAGAGGGCAAGTCCTTGTGGACAGCTCCGAAAATCTTGATTAACACTGAAAGTCAAAGGACGCGCTAATTAATAAGGTTTCTAAATGTCTTTTAATCAAGATCAGTCCATACTAAAAGGTATATTACGCCTTTACTCTCTTCACGTTTTTGTGTAGTATAAAAACAAGTCCCAGCAGCATGTGCAGAGAGCCACACGGAGGACCATAGTGTGTGTTTCGGCTCAGTTAACAAAGCTTATATTTAAAAGTTTGAATAAATTATGACAAGATAAAGGCTCCCTTCAACACTCCACTACGAATTTCTGAGCGTCTTGTTCATCCTATGGAGTTTCCTACTTTTCTTTTCAAAGCTGTATTATAGCTTTTAATTGCTTGGAACAAAATTTAATCGTAAGCGTGAAAAAAAATGAGAATTGTATCTGTATGATTACTTTCTTTAATCTGACTTTCAAAATAATTTTTGGATATTTATTTTTGAATGATCTGAAAACTCATAATCGTTTTACTGATTTCAAGAACTGGAGTTTTTATTAGAAGAGGGTTTTCGGGGTAAAAAATAAGATTGTAAAACTATATGCTATAGATTGTAGTATAATGAGAATCTTAAGTTCCTTAAAATCAGCTTTAAAATCTTCAGACGGTGAGGAACGAAAATGCTACGACTGATGTATAAAGTCAGTTGTTGCCCATCTCTGATTTATTTTGAAAGTGTTTTCAATGACAATTTTAAATTTAACATTAGTTTTTGTTGTATCAATGAACAGGAAAGTTATTCAGTACTCTTTTCAATTTAAACCTTTTTTTTTTCGTATGTTTGACTCGTTTTGGTTAATAAAATATTATTGAATCATATGGCTAGTTAAGTGATAAAATTTAAGTAATGATGAATAAATTAAATATCAATAAGATTTTTCATGGTGACACTTCAAACAGTCAAAAAATGATATTTGACTCATAAATAAAAAAAATATATGTGTCTGACAGAAAAGATATTTAAAACAATTCAATGAAAAATACAGTTTAATTGAAACATAGAAGTAAACATACAATAAAAAAACCAATTTACATAAAATAAGATTTGTTTATTCTCCTATTGCATCAATGAACAGAAAAATAATCAATTAAAGAATATCAGAAGCTTTTCGATAATTTTGTTATTAATTAAATACCAGTTTATATTTTTATTAACGTTCAAAAGTAGTCTGCAAACTTTGATATACATATAAACCTTTCAGTAATTTTTATAAGCTTCAGCCAATTATAAATAAACAATATTAATGTTAAGAAATATTATATTTGTGAATATCAATAAATTTTCAATTACTTTTCCTCTTAACTTTACTTAACACATAGACAACCTTTTTTTTTTAACACATTGACGACGCTTACTTAACTCTTAAACTTTACTACTTAGCTCAAAGCTTTACTTAAACTTAGTTGATTTTATAGGACACAAAATCAACAAACAATGTACCATCGACGTCGTATTATGGCTACAAGCAATAGACATCACGTACCACTGGTGGTACATGTTCACTCAAATATGTTATATTTCTGAACTAAATTACAATGTATTTTTGCTACAAAAACAATGACACTTTCTCACTCCAAGGAAAAATTTCATCTAAAAAAACTTTAAAAAACTGACAATATAAAGATAATTACTAACAAATGATGAAATGTGAATTTTTGACGATGATAAAAATTGACCCAAAGACAAACGTGCAAAAGAAATATCCAAATAATAGGAAGATTTTTAAATGTGTAATTTACTTTCTAAAATCATCTACGAAAGCATTTGTTTCAAAAATATAAAATATATGCATTTTTAAAAAATTGGATCGAATTATGAATATTCATGAACAAGAATTAGGATAATTTAGGATAATTTTCAAATGAAAAAATAATCCTTTTAGAATCACTTCTAATTTTAAGATATGACTTTAGTACAATTATATCTTCTAGGGATTCCGTTTGTAATGATTGGTTGGTTGGTTTTATTAATGTCGTACTGGAAGCAACTCCATGGCTGTTGATGACAGTCCTCGTAATTTTGAGCTTCGGTCGAGGACTATACCTGAGTTGGCAACCCTTTTCCAAGCTTCCACATCACGCCAACATATATGACAAATTACAAGATATTCTATAAGCTATAGAGCTAGCCATTTTTTTTAAATCTAAATTTTATTTTTTTTAAAAAAATCCTAAATCCATTCATTTATGAATGAACCAATTCGTCTATTATTTCATTTCCTTTTGCAATGTTATTAATAAACTTAAGATAATCAACGCCGAAAAGTAATTTTATTTCATTCCTTGTTAGGTAAAAAATGTTATAAAACGAAAAAAGGAAAATATTGTACAGGAATTTATGAAACAATTTTTAAGAAAAAAACCTTAAAAGTTAGATTTGCTTGCGAATTCTTTACGAATGTTGTCCATCTTAGCTGTCGAAAATTTAGTTAGTGACTTGTTAGGGGCAGTTCGCATTCGCTTAAATCAGCGCACATCAATCTGGGGACGAAAAATAATTATGGGGAAACCTTGGAGAGAAAGTCACAAAGCATCTCTTTTTTATGGTTCATTTTAAATGATTTCTTAAAAAGCGTATCCATGATTACGTGTTTGGTTTAGTTTAGTTTTTTTAACGTCGCACTAAAAGCAACACGAGGGCTATTGACGACCGACCTCGTAATTTTGAACCACGGTCAAGTGACGAGGACGACACCTGAGCTGGCACCCCCTCTCCTAACATCCACACCACGCCAACGGGAGGACTTTGGGCCCCGAACAGATTTAACGTGCATCAGCCCCGACTACACGGCGGGTCTTTGGCGGCCAAGGATCGAACCCGCGATTGAACGAAAACCGATGGCCGCAAGTCCACGACCTTGACCACTAGGCTACCGCGGCCCTCCATGATTACGTGATCAAGAAAGCTGTTCTTAAGGAAAAGTTAATGAAATAATGCCATTTTCGAGCGTCAAGGAAAATTTCCTATAAGCCCTACAATAATGACTACTATGGCTGTTACTGAGGCAATAGTCACGTGGTCAAATATGCTTTGGAGTAAATTTACAAAATAGTATAATTTTAGAGACGAAAGCGTGTTCTGAAGAAATGATACAATTTCCATCTGGCGACACTAAATGAAAGGCTCTTTGAAACATTCCGTTGCGAAATATGGCTTCCAAAGACAGTATAACTGGCCATCTCTCGTGTACACAAAGCAAATTCCGTTCTCTGTCCCTATTTAAGTTTACTTTCGTCAGTTGTAATTTTGTTCTGAAATTTTCTAAAGATGAACTTACGTAATACAAATCCTGTGTTAAAAGCGCCAGAAACTCCGACTGCAATGAAAAATCTGGATACTGCGAACATGAAGAATGATGTAGAGAAGGCGCATATGACTGCGGCTACTACAGCTATGAAGTTACAGGCAGCAACTATTGGTTTCCGACCAAACCTATAAAATAAATACATAATTCTAAGGCTATAGATTTTTTTAATGTTCTGTGCTCTCTAACGAATTAATAATTTTTTTCACATAGCTTTATTTTCATGTGGAATTTCAAAGATTAGAAGATATAATATTATACTGTTTTTTTAGAGCGAAGTCTACACAGACAAAAAAAATATTTATACAAACACAATATAGTATAAATTTTATTTTTCGAATAAATAGATATTAATGTAAACCGAATGAGCGATTATTATTTAGGAATTAGTTACATTCTTTAAATTATGAAATAAAACAATTTTTACAAATAATTAAAGTATAACGATATAAATTATAACAAATTTTACGAACTGAAATTTTAAAATTGGTTGATTAACAAATTAACCAAATTTTACCAATTATTTATTCTGTTACATATTTTTTTCATTTTGAAACAAAGCAACTTTTACCAAGTTATTCTTTTAAGTATTATTTCATGCTTTGCGATTTTTATGATATTATAAGAGGGGGAAATTAATTCAATTCTTTTATCTATAAATTTCTTTCGCGTATGGTTATAGTATTTCGTTCAGTTTATTAGATCTTTTATTTTGGCCTCCCTCATATCATCGTCAGTCACAATAGAATCAAGAAATGGCTCACATTCCAGAAAAAGCATTCTAGAAATTCCCGGGAAGTTACGATTCTGTTGATTTTGTGTTAATGTTCGAGTTGTTTTGGAATCAACTTCGCACATAATATTCAGAGGGCGAGTGATGTTGCAGTTTAATGGCGCAATAGCCAGATCTGGCCATACTGCGCCAAACAAGTAGTAACTGGGACACAGACGTTTGATAAAATGGTAAAAAAAAAAAAAAAAAAAAAAAAAAAAAAAAATGGGGGTCTTCATCACCATTTGTGATTTGTCTTTCAAATTGCCTTTGGGCAGTTCTTCTCTCTTTCTCTTTACTTCTGTTCCTTAAAAAGATTATTTACACAATGTTAAAAAAGAAGGATAAAAGTTGATAACTTACTTGTCAGCAAGATAACCAAATATAGTGACGGAACACATGTATCCTGCTATGAAAATCGACTTGGATAATGAAATAAACCATTCTCGATCGCAAACTAGGTTCCACTGCAAAGAAAGATGATATTCAAAATTATTTGCATGGCATGAATATTATATAAGGTAGCTGAAGGTATTATAGCCAGTGCGGGTAATATTTGGCTGTGTCAGTGTTATTTTTGAAATTAACCAATAATAGATGACTCTACTGTTTTGAAAAGAAAATTAACAAGTTGTAGCAATGCATCCAGTGGGATTTAACTAATAACTATTCCTGAGGGCAAGATTATCATTATTTGCATGGCTTTCGGTCGTTATTTTGATCTGATAAGCTTAACATTTTGAGGTGTGGCTTAGAAAACGAAGAAATGTAATACTCTATTGAGTCTGTCAGATTTTTAAATGCTCTTTAATAGTACATGATGAATGTGGTAGAAGTAGTGATCACGAACTCGAAGCCGTCGAATCATTTGTTCGAACTCCGATACCACTTAAGACCCCATCATGAAGGGGGCTGATGCACATTGAATCTGGTTGAAGTCCCAAGCTCCACCGTAACGTCGTGAGGAAGTTTTGATAGGGAGGTGTCAGCTCAGGTGTCGTTCTCGCTCTTGGTCGAGACTCAAAATTAAGAGGTCCGTCGCCAGTAGCCCTCATGTTTGCTTCTCAGTGTGCCGTAAATCAACAATCAGTCAAAACACATGATGAATTTTCTCGAATCGCATATCGCTTACATATGAATCAGCGTCTGTATTACTCATAGATGTCGGTTACATAGGCACTAGCGGATGCATTACCTTCACTAGTGTGCATGATGGCAAGGTGTATTGGTGCTAAATATGGTTATGGTGAACTAAACAAGGCTAAACTGTATTCTAGATGTTTGAAAAATTTTTTTAAAAAAAGATAAATGGTTGACAAGAAGGAAGGTCGAAAACAGATAAGTTCTTCTAGAGTATCCAGTGGGCTCGTCACCTGTGTTTACCAAAGACAGTAAAACCACTAGAAAGGAAAAAGATCGCTAGGGTGCCTCGGGTGAGTGATGCCCGGATTTACTTAAGTACGGTCCTGAGGGCTACCTTTACTAGTGGCTGTAATATCTGTAAACGAACTCTTTTTTGTTTCATATGATTATAATATATTTAATGCTATGCTTATTCCGCTATATCTTATTACACTTTTTCTCTTTTTCATCACCTGGAGAGCAAGTCATCAAACAGATAATGGATTTCAAGGAACTGGAGATACAAGAATACACGCTTGGCTTCTTTTCTCATTTACGTTTGACTATAACTTCAACTAGAAATAATAATAACTATTCACAAAAATAATAAAGTTATGACTTTTTTTTTTCATTGTTCCTTTGGTTTGATATAAGTGGATTTATCGAA
>BMAW01062363.1:0-10967 GCA_019974015.1 Nephila pilipes
GCAATGAATAAGAATTAGAAAGACTCACATTAAAATACTAACTAAAATTCGAATAATTTAACAAAAAAGCTAGAAAAATCCGCAGAGACTGACAAGAAAAACGTTTATCTGTTACAGAAGCTCCAGATAGCTAAAGATGCAGGCAATGCAGTGCTCCCCAAAAACGTCGATTGAGAAAGAAAAGGAGAGCAGATGGTGGAGTGAGATGAAAAGGACACACACACACACACACACACACACACACACACACACACACACACACACACACACACACACACACACACACACACACACACACACACACACACACACACACACACACAATAATAATACCAATAATAATAACACACACACACACACACACACACACACAATAATATCAATAACACACACACACACACACATAAAGCATATTAACCAAAAATGAATGGTATGCAAGCATTATGGGACAATGGGAAAAGACAGAAAACGGCTATATATATATATAGCAATTTTTAAATATAAAACGGAGTGCTGTTAACCAAAATATAATTTTCCAGTTTGATAAGGAATTACAAGTTGAAATGAATGTGAGATAATTTTTTGTTCAAGAAATTTCGAAGAAAATTAAAGCCAAAAAGGATTGTAAGGTATGAGGAAAGTATAAAATAATGGGGTAATGCGGTAATTCTCAAAGCTGTGTGTGAGAAATTGAATTTTCGGTATCCATATTACAATCGATATTTAATCCTGTGTTCCATGGTTGCCGAAAGTTAATGTTCATTTTATCTTGTTTATAAGTTGCTTAATCTTGCGTGGTTGTAGAAATAAGCATCGGATGCATGATTGTTTGGTTGGTTTTGTTAACGTCACACAAGGAAGTAACACGATGGTTATTGGCGGAAGACCTTGAAATTTTGAGCCTCCGACAAGTAACGAGGATGATATCTATGAGCTTGCACCCACTGTCTTAGCTTCCACACTATGGCAACGGGGGGACTTTGAGCCTCGACAGACTTAACGAGCATCAGACCGCATTGGTAGCAATTTCCGCATTGGCAGCAATTTATTCTTCTGTCATCTGCTGATGTGACAGCCTTTCCACAAGTGTAGCAAGTCTTATCACACTCGCGATATTCTCGAGAAAAGTGGCCACTTCGGCCACAGTTGTGAAGGAAACTTGAGATGAGGATCTGGAATCTCCCCGATATCGTCCTCCACTGCCATCTTCTCCAGAAGAACAATCACGAGCAAAGTGCTCAGGCTTGTAGCATTTGTAAAATTTTCAAAGCATTAGTTTTTCAAAATCTTTACTCGGATGAGTCTCATAGTGTTTTTTTCCAGGTTTGAAATTTTCAGTTCTCCTGTGGCGATTTTCACATTTTCCGAAATTAACGAACTTATTCGGCAATCTGGCTTCTTGCTTCCAAAAAGATGGTGAGAAGCATGGTTTCGGCTTCAATGTCCTCCGAACATCTTCAAATTCCTCGAGTTTCTCCGCTAAATCCCCTACGAGTTGATACTGGGCCATTCGTCTAAATAATACTCTTTAAATTCGACGGGAGCTCTTTTCTTCATTTGATTTGCTATTATCAGATCTCGCAACTGGTCAAAGGTTTTGACGGTAAGTCCCTCAATCCATCCAATAAAGAATGTTTGAATTTCTTGGTAGAAATCTCACCATGTATTCTCAGCACTTTTCTGGTGAGTGACAAATAACTGCCTAAACTTCTCAGGAGTTAATTTGAATCTTTTGAGTAGCAGTAGCTTCACATGATCATAATCTTTCACCCTTTCTTCAGGCTCTCGAGCAATTAGTTGCGTTATTTCTTGTGGGAGTAGACCCAACAGATGTGTTACCCAAAACTCTTTAGGTACTGACATCATATTAGCTTGGTGCTCAAATAATATCAAAAATAGACTGATATCTTCTTTCATATCGAATTAATGTAGTAACTAATTCAATTCATTACTTGGTCTACGAGTATTTAACGCCAATGTCCCTTGACTCAATTTAATCTGGGCCTCGATTCTTAACTTCTCTAATTCTACCTCATCTTGTCTCTTCTTTTCAGCCAGTTCCAGTTCTTCTTGTCTCCTCTTCTCTGCCAGTTCCAGTTCTTTTTCTTTTCTTTCTTCGATTATATTATCATACATCAATTCGGTGTCTTCCTCGTCATACCCTGTACTATTTATTATTAAATTTTTCAATATTGGTTTAGTCATTTCAGCTGTTGCTTCTAAACTTAATTCTACTGCTAGGTTAAGCAAGTCCTCTTTCTTACCTTTCAATAAATTAGACATTTTGTGCGAATAAAGTTTGAAATATTTATAACAATTAGCTATTCTGAAAAAAAAAATGATCTGGTAAATTTTTTTTAATTCACTTGAATAAAATTATCTAGCTAGGTTTGTTTAATTGATTCTGCGAAAGTTAGAATAAATGTTTATGCAAAAATCGCAATAACTTACCTTTTCAACAAAGATATACATACAAACTTAAAAATAATATGCAATATTTAGGTACTTCAATATTTAGAGTACTAAGGTTTTCAACATTCAATAAAAAATAAATCATTCAAAAGAAAAATAAAGTAAATACTTTTCAATTCTTGATATAATTTTTCAATATGTAAAACAAACAATTTTCACTTATAATTTCTTTCAAAAGAAAAATTTTGAAATATATTCTAAATTTCAAAAGAAAATTCATATGCTAACACAGAACAAATGTATATACCTAAAGATTAATGAGAAATACAAAATGAATTAAGAGGATCATATATTCCTAGTATTCGAAAGATAAAAAGATATTTGCATCAACAAAACACAAAAAAAATATTAACATACACGTTTTCATAAACAGAAGAAAAAAATTACGGGTGTTTGAGCTTTACAATCAGTAATAATTCTTGTTTAATGTTTTAAGCTGAGAAAAAACAGATCAGCATAAAATGATGAATTGACAGCTCTCTCTTTCTGCGGTACAAGGTCAGAGATAATAGCTTTTTTGCTCTTTCAATTTTTTGTTACTTAGAAAAAATTGGTAATATATATAGAAAGTATTAAGAAAAAACACCAATATTAACTGAAAGGAAAACTAGGATAATTGACACATAAAAATTATAAAATATATTCATAGACACATTTTTTCAAAAAGGAGAACTTTTCACAATAAATTATAAAATATATTCATAGACACATTTTTTTTGAAAAAAAAAAGAACTTTTCACAATAGAGTGATAATACTTGCGATCACACCCAAGATTCTGTTGGATTTCTTGGCGGTTCTCTGTCTCTCAAAGGCACCCTTAATGGTAATTTTTTTTACAAAATATAACTAGATTGTAATTGAAATCGAATATTACAACACTACGAAGTATCCAAAAAGGCACTTCAAAAATCGGGATGATTTTTCTCTAAGCGTAATGTGGAATTCTTTTCACCTGGATGGCGTTTCGATGAATAAATCTTATCAGCGGCAATTTCAGGAATGAGGGATGTATTTATCGTGAACTCTAAGAGTTCAATTAAAAAGTCCCCGGCCTGACACATAGATGGCTCTACTAGAATTAAATCCATATGTTTTTTAGTTAGCCCTAACCCTCAAAAGATGCGTGCATAAATTTGACAGCTGTCGGATCATTAGTTTGTGAATTATAACATTTTGAGTGAAGCAACTTTTGATATTGTGAAAAAAATGGATAAAAAGGAATTTCGCTCGTTGATAAAATATTGCTTTTTGAAGGGAAAAAATACAGTTGAAGCAAAAACTTGGCTTGATGCCGAGTTTCCGGACACTGCCCCAAGAAAATCAACCATCAAGGATTGGTATGCTAAGTTTAGACGTGGTGAAATGAGCACCGAAGACGGTGAACGCAGTGGACGCCCAAAAGAGGTTGTTACCGACGAAAACATTAAAACAATCCACAAAATGATTTTGAATGACCGTAAATTGAAATTGAATGAAATAGCAGACACTCTAAAGATATCATTTAAACGTGTACATTATATAATTCACGAATATTTGGGTATGAGAAAGCTCTGTGCAAAGTGGGTGCCGCGCGAGCTCACTTTTGACCAAAAACAACGACGAGTTGATGATTCAGAGCAGTGTTTGAAGATGATCAAGCGTAATAAACCCGAGTTTTTGCGTCAATATGTGACAATGGAGGAAACATGACTCCATCATTTCACTCCGAAGTCCAATCGACAGTCATCCGAGTGGACTGCACACGATGAACCGCTCCAAAGCGTGAAAAAACGCAACAGTCGGCTGGCAAGGTTATGGCGTCTGTATTTTGGGATGCGCATGGAATAATTTTCATTGACTACCTTGAAAAAGGAAGGACCATCAACAGCGACTATTACATAGCGTTATTGGACCGTTTGAAGGACGATATCGCCGAAAAACGGCCGCATTTGAAGAAAAAGAAAGTGCTGCTTCTCCAAGACAATGCACCGTGTCACAAGTCAGTGAAAACGATTGCAAAAATCCATGAATTGGGCTTCGAATTGCTTCCTCATCCACCGTATTCTCCAAATCTGGCCCCCAGCGACTATTTCCTGTTCTCAGATATCAAAAGAATGCTCGCTGGGAAGAAATTTCGTTGAATGAAGAGGTGATCGCCGAAACTGAGGCCTATTTTGAAGCAAAGGACAAATCGTACTACAAAAATGGTATCGAAAAGTTGGAGGGTCGCTATAATCAGTGTATCACCCTTGAAGGGAATTATGTTGGATAAAAAAACTAATTTTTTTCAAAAAAATGTGTTTTACTATGGAAGTCCGGGGACTTTTCAATTGACCTGTTAAGTATAGGAAGTACTTCTTTCCTTGAACTCCTATGGGACACTTTTTCATTCCATAAACTCCTCTTCAAAACTGTTCCAGGAATGCAATGTGCATTTATTTTTTAAAACAAAATTACCGGGATGGTAATGTTGCAGTGAGACGGCAAGGTACGCTGAATTCTGATTGATGAATTACTTTTCCATAGTGGCCGGAGCCGCCATTTTCTTACTCTGTAGAATTCTAACTACAGAAATGGGGTACATGGCTCGTTTTAAAGATGTCTAGGGTTTTCTGGATTCAATAACAAAGCGGATTTAAGGAGATGATATTTAATCAAACCATATATTATTGTACAGTATTTACTAAGTTAAAATAGAACTGTTGATTATACATATTAAAGAACTATCAGATCGCACGTCTTTATCTGTTGGTCGTACTCTTCCATCTACTTGAGCTTGCCGTGCTTGCGCTTTTAACCAAAAGAACAAGTGGCGCCATTTAGTGTTGGAAGTCGTCTCAAAATGTAAAAAATCCTATATATATATATATATATATATAGTCTTGGAAAATCTTGACTTTGTTGATGACATTTTCTTATTGTATTCTATTTTTGCTGGCATGAATGAAGACAGAGAGATTGGAGGATATTGCTGAGCAAGTGGGTTTGAAAATAAATGAAAACAAAATCATAGAAGAGAGGACTACTTTCATGTCTATTTTAAGTCATTGGCTACGACATGCATGGAGTTCTATATAAGTTGTATGTGAATGATCTTCATTCCTGCCTAGATTATTACCGAAGTGGAAGATGCGATAAGTGAAGGACGCCTTGTAAATGCACGTCGCGTTTCAAACGGGTTAGATTTGCCGATTTGTAGGGTTAGCAGGATTCTATGGTTCGTTTCTCACTTGGATCTGGTTCGGTTCCTTGCATGACCAGATGTTTCAATCGCGTGGTAAAAAACTGCATTTAGATTTTGCTAAAGAATTCCTCATTCTGTTTGAAGCTGATAATATTTGAGGTTAACACTCTGACTGTTAACAGTTGAGGTCTCTGGATGAACGAGGTAGGCTTCTTGTTGACTGATAAAATTCATTCACAGAACTGAGTGTATTGGGTAGACAGAAAACAAAATTATTTGATCTCACTTCCATTACACGAATCAAAAGTGACTGTATGGTTTAGGATCATACAGTTACTTCCTTGGATGAGGTGTGGAGGCAAGATGGTGCTCCTCCCCTTGTGAGGTATTCAAATAAGTGTTAATTGAAACAAAATTTTGGTGATAGAATTATTTCCCGTTATTTCATGTTTTTATATTTCCAATGTCGCTCAATCTCCTTCTATTGGATTTCTGGCTTCGGGAATAGAATGCAATATGGAAACTACATCTGATATAAAAGATTTTTTTTGCCTTTATTTATTGTTTTCATCTTTTTTTTACTTTTTGTCTAGCTTCGTTTTTTCGTTCCTTACCATTTCAACTACCTTTATGGCATTTCTTTGTGTAGATAATAATCCAATATAGGAGGTTCATGTTGCAGTTTGAAACTTTCGATATTTTGCTATAGTAACAACAATAACTACGCTGTTTTTCCTCTCATAATTTTTTAATCGTATACTTTAAAATACCTACATATGAAATTTCACTTTATTCCCTTGAAAAGTAAAAAAATTGTGAATTTCTTTATCTCCATAATATTTTGACCTATTCTATATTTATGACACAAAAGAGTTTTTTTGAAAAAAAAAGGAGCATGTATTCATGATCTATATAGCATTTGAAAAACATTTTTTAGTTTTCTCTTAATTTATTTAACTTCAGTGTAGTTAGCAAATCATTATTCTGTAAAAAATTTAAAATTATAATTCAATAAACTGATTAAGTTATATTATTCTAATATGGTAATCTACTAATATTGAATTTTATAGCGTCTCTTTATCTTAAATATCACAAATTCAGTTTTTATTTCATTATAAATAATTCCAGTTTTTAAAATTCAGTTTTAGCAGAAGTATAATTTGTTAGTATTAATTTTAAATATTATGGATAAATGTATTATTGAGATTAAAATTATTATTTTTACAAATAATTATTGTATAAGTTGCTACACTAGCTGAGAGATTATTTATTAACAATTTTTCAAATCGCTGCGTCATGGTCATGGCCACAGAATTGAGGCCGGCTGCTTTCGTCGAAAAGAAGGTCCAAGCCTTCATGCCTTTAAAGACCCACCATATAGCTGTGGCTGTTTCATGTTAAATCTTTTGAGGCTTAAAGTCCTTCCGTTGGCGTAGGGTGGAAGTCTGGAGGGAGAGAGATGCCAGCTCAGGTTTCATCGTCGTCACTTGATCGACGTTCAAAATTACGAGGTCCTTCCCAAATAGTCCTCGTGTTGGTTCTAGTGCGACGTTAACAAAAACCAATCAATTTACATGTTTTCATCACAGATATGTGAGTACAGGTCATCAAAATAAGAGTTCGTCCAGCCGATAGTAAATGTTTAACTTGTTGATAAATGCTGACATTAAAACATTATAATTTTATTGATGGACTAACTGAATAAGATATTTGAAATTTTCCTCATTAGGTATACATTTTAAAATGCATTAATTAGACTTAAATATATTCACACATGCTCGCATACTTATATTCACACATATTTACATAATTTATATTTACATACTTATAATCATGCATACTTAGATAAACACATTTATAAGATACACATATACACACACTCGTTTCATATATTAAAATATATCAAATTTAATAAAGCATGCCTGCATTATTTGGAAACTTAAGAAAAATATATTCAACAGCAAATATATGAGTTAAATTATACTCATATATATACGCGCACGCAAATCTTTTAGTGCTGTTTGTAATAGTGATAGAGAAATATTTAATAGAATTACTGTTTTGTATAAGATTATAGGTTTTAAAAAATTAATATATTAAATTAACTCATATTTGTAACACCCACACTGTTTAAAACTTAAATAAAAATTCGAATTTTTATTAATGGATTTAATACATATATTTATGTTATTAGTTAATTTAGTCTTAAGAGAAAATTGCATTTTTTTAAATAATAAAAAGAATAAACAAATTAAAGGAATACTATTTCAAAAGAATAATAATAAAGATAAACCTTACTTATCTTTTTATCCAGCTTATTTAAAACTATTTCAACTAAAAATAAAAAACTTGAATCTGAGTATTTTGAAATGTATAAAAATCGAAGAGAAAAAATACTGTAGTAATTTTGATATGAGAGTTAAATTTCGCTCTTTATTATTCATAATTCATATTCACCTTTCTACTTTTTATTATTCATATTCACCTTTCTACTTTTTATTATTCATATTCACCTTTCTACTTTTTATTATTCATATTCACCTTACTGGAAAAGGTGAACGAGGCTATAAATTTTATAGAATATTATACATAATTATATTTTACATAACATAAGACTTTTTAGTAATTTATCATATATTTATGAAAATTTAGATACATTTCACAAAATATTTTTGCTTTCTGTATTTCCTCTTAATTTTAACACAAAAACTATTTAAAATTTTACAATTAGAAAATAGATTAAGTATTTTTGTCTTTGTTTAAAAAATGTAATTTTCTTCTATTTTTTTTAAAAAAATTATACTTCTATTTTTGTTGAAGGTTACTATTTCTGTTTTGTTATTAATTACATTATTCTTCTTAATTACTATTTTTTTGTTTTTTAAGTTCTTTTATTTCTTAATTATCTACTTTCTTACATTGAACATTATTAACTTCCGTTTTTCAAATAGTTTTAACTTCAGAAGATGGCTTAGCTATTATTTTTCTTTTTTTTGTTTTTATCGGGAAGTTTTGAAACTTTCAATTTATTAGATATGCTATTTTGTTCTATTTAAGTTTTCTTAGTTCTTTTTTTTAGTCATCTTTAATCTTTTTAATTTCTTTTTAAAATATTTTTTCTTATTTTAAGTGATATATCTCTTAGATATTTATGAAGTTATTTACGAATTTTTCTTAAAAGACTTCTAGTTTTCTTGATTTTATATGTTCCTTCCTCTCAATTCACTATTTGGCTTATAACCGTTTCATATAACTTATACTGAACAGGAATAATTGGCCCGTAATTCTAAAAAATGCTACTTATTACAACTTGAGGTTTGTTACAGTTATTTTAATGTTATAACATTCTATTCTGTTCATTTTTCAAATTTTTAAATGCTTTATTTGTTTTTCTATCTTCCATTATGATTTTTCTGTTCACTTTTTGTCACCATAATATCATTTTTCGGTTTTATCACTTGATTTATGGATATTAGTTTTAATTTCTAAAGTTTGTTTTAGAGTTGAAAATTATGTTAATCATTTTTCTATTCGGACAATAATTTTATTGAATAATACATCTCGATAGAATTATCGTTTACTCAATAGTATTAGTATCTTTTTTTTTTGCCTGTATTATTTCTTGTAAAAATTCAATACATTTCAAATAAAATTGCGTTTCATGCATCATTCGTGAAACACATTTAATATAATTTAAAAAAAAAAGTTGATTCTTTCGTTTAATAGGAAAATTATTGAACATAATGTTAGCCATAGTTTCCAACTGAAAAGTGTAATGAATTACGAAGAAGGTACCGAATTAAATTAGTACATTAGGTAATTCGCTTAATTTCTCTCATTATAATTCAAAATCAGGGGAAACAGTTTAAGTTGTTTAGCCGTTCCATGCATTTTAGCTAATTAGAATTAAATGTACATTTAAATTAAACTGTTCTTCGGAACAATGCTACTTAATTTTACGTTTTGCTTTTAAAAACTTGAATTATAAGTAACATTTTGGAATTTTTTTTGATTTTTGAAAGCGCTTTCGTTTTTAATGAAATATTATCATGTAGATTATGTTACACAGTAAATTCAAGTAAAGAATACAGAATTTAATCTCAGGTCATCAAATCAAGTTTATACAGAAAAACTCAAAAATACAATTCGCTTTAATCCATACTTGTTTAATTATTAAGTTCATACCTATTCTTAATTACTGTATTCATGATTTTTTTACTATCAAAAATTGATAATGCAATTAAACACTACACGAATTACTGGATATTAATTTCTTCGAATTAATTTCACTCTGAGAAACGGATTTTTTTCTTTTTGATTATATTAATATAAGCATCAAATGAAAAGCGCGGAAATGTTTATTTAAGCGAATACAATTTTTTTTATGTATTAACATATTAATGCAATTGTTATACTCTTTTAAATAACACATTTTTGTATTGTGTTAAGGAGCACTAAGGAAATTTAATTAATTAGAATTAATTTTTATTATAACAAAAATATAAAAGTTCTATTGTTATTCAAGTTATTTGAATGAGAATGACTCGTTTCTTCTTTCAACAAATGGCATAATAAATACTTCCTTTAATTAATTTAATAAGTTTGATTTTTTATTTGTTTCATGTATGAGATTCATAATAATTTATTTATTTGATATGTAAAATAGTAAACTATTTAAACTTATCTGACATTTTTCATTTTTTTTAAAATCATTACATTTACAAAATAAATTTAACATTTATTTTTAAACATTTATATCAAACGCAAAACATATTACTTTATGAATTATTGCATTTTTATATTGACCTCACCACACGTTTTTTTTCTTCAGAAATAAACTTCAGATTTTTATTACTTTGGTTGATTTCGTTAAAAGAAATGGTTGCGTTTACATATTTCTTTGAAATATTTCATAATTTCAGTAACATGAGGACACTTCTTATTTGTTCTGCAACCATAGGAATCTTATTAATTTATAGCTTAGTTTTATGATATTATTGCCTTTCATGAGAGAATAATCTTTGCAAATTATCGATCTTGGTCAAAATTAACCTCTAAAAACTTAAAATGTAGAGCGAATATTTAAATCGGACCAAAAGATATCTTGACATAATTAATAATTTTAAGGTATGAAGAAAATGAAATATGTATTTCCGATCCTTTACCAAAAAATGAATGGAATTTTTCAAAGTTTTAAATTATATGAAATGAAATAAAAATAATGGTGAAAAATTTAAAATTTATTTCAAGAAACATTGAAATGTAATGAAGAAGTATTTGTTAAAAAATCAGTAAACACACACACACACACACACACACACACACACACAC
>BMAW01062376.1:0-12523 GCA_019974015.1 Nephila pilipes
GAAAAAAAAAAAAAACTCTTAATGCAAACAGAGGCTATATATGTATTTATTTCCGAGATGCATTGTATTAGAAAGATAGGCTTCATGTTAAACAGCTGTTTTGCTGGTGTTTTCTGCATGCTTACTTCTATAGCAACATCAGTCATTTTATTTAAAATCCACACTTTGTAAATAAAGATATGATTTTTCCTTAGTTTAAGTATTGCTTTGGGCTATTAAAAATAGAACTACTTAATATGTTTTCAAAAGAAAAATATTTTGAATTTTTTTTATTTTTAAAACAAAGAATGTTATATGATTATCCTTTTTATTTTTTGAGTTCTTTACTTAAAATATTTATGAGTAAGCCGTAAATAAATTAAAATCATTTCCATGCATTCTTGCATAAATGTAATTTTTGATTTTTTCTATAATCAGAATGTGTGTATTTTTAAAGTTATACTGATCTGTAATGATCATGTCATTTCTTTAATTTCTTATTTTGTCATGATTTGGTGCAATGCTCTAATCTTTTGAAAGATATGATTTGATGTGAAAAAATAAATTTATACTTTTCAAAACTTTCTTACCTACATATAATTTTTTATAAAAAATAAAATGACAAACAATTTTTCGTTATTTTTTTGTGTGATAAGCAAGTTTTTATATTTTTTTTTATTGTGCTGCCTTTGTACATTTTCTAATATTGAGTGATATTTATAAAATTTCTAACTAAAAAAAATGTCTTTTATTTGTAGGACAATGAAGAAAATTTTTTATTGGGCTTCAAAATAATGTTGAATTTATTTAGGTCAGAGAAATTGCCTCCTGAGGTATGTGTTAAGCTCATGAATTTTTTTTTACCCAACTGTTTTGTAAAATAAATGTGCCATTATTTTAGATATTTACTTAACATTCTGTACTGTGAAATTAAATTAGAAATTTTAATCTAAAATTGACTGGATTGTTTAGTTTCATTAAAAGTATTAAGTCATTTTCATTTCTTAAATGTTGTGCTCTCTCTCTATATATATACATTAGGGTAGTCTGAAAAATTTCTGACCTAATAAAGATTACAAGACATTTTTTCTTTTAAATTTATTTTTCTGCATAACTTCCTTATAAGTCTACACACTTCTCCCAGCAATGCTCTCATCTCTTTAACCCATCCAAATAGTATACTCAGAATCTTTTTCTGCAAAATAATTGTTAACTATGATGATGCGCTTTTTATTTGACAAAAATCTTTGTCTTCCGAGCTCAATTTTAAATTATTGAACAAAAAATAAATCACTCCGGGCTAGAATTTTTTTTCTGCTAATTTGGCCTTTTTCAGCAAATTCTGCTTTAACTTGATAAGTTATGATACGTAGTATTATCCTGTTAATGTTTGAAGATAATCTATTAAAGATAACTCTATTACTATCCAAAAAATGGTTCTCATCACATTCCCAGCTGAAAAGCAGTTTTTTTTTTTTTTTTTTTTTGATCCCATTCCTTCTGCAGTTAATATTACTTCCAAATAATAGTTTTTGTATTATATACCATTTTCTTTTATATATATTATCTTTAAATTTAAAATTACTATAGAGTTCAGTGTTGTGATAAAATTCGCTTTTATAAATTTTCTTATTTAAGCATATCTATTTAAAAGTTCTTTCAAGTAATGTTTGAAATTATTTTCTATGTTGGCATGAATCATCAACTTCTAGCTTGCTCTGAAGAATTTTTATAAGATGTTATCACGAAGCAAATAAAGAGTGGTCACATCAGTTAACAGTTATTACAGTTAGTTTTAAAATCAACACATTAATAAATTTGTTATCAGTATATGTTTTAAGAGGAAAGTTTGTTTTCTTGATCATACAGAAATACTTACAATAATTTTAAATTAATCATCAAGCCTTCTTGAAAAAAAAAATATTTATTTCATCAAACTTACATGAAATTTTTTTTTAAACATTTCTGGTATTCCCTATCTTGCCCTATAAAACTTAAGTCACTCATTCACATTCTTATATTCCCAATGATTTGTTAATGAACTTTGTAGCATATAATAAGGCCCTACTTAGTGTAAGGAAGTATTCCAGAGTAATAATGACAGTTAATCATTGGTTAACTTTCCATTAGCCAAAAGGCTTTGGGTCTCTTAATAACTCAATGTGACATGATTTTACTTTAATCTAATTCTGTCTGTAATATAGCTACTTTCAGTCATGCGAAAATCATGTTAACATTTATTCTGATTAAAGATCAAAACCCAATTTCGATAGGAAAAGGGATATCAGTAAAGGTTTTTTAAATTGTTTTTCTCTCTGTTATTGATAATAAATTTAATCTTCATTTTTTAATTATTGTTATTATTTGTTTGTTGCTTAAGCTGAGAATCTTTTATCTCTGATTCATTCTCTCTATTACTTCTTAGCAGTCATTTACATGTAGTAGAACTGCTGACTATATAGTAGCAGTATACATTTTCTAAAGATTAACTCACTAAATGATAGTGCCTTGAAGAACATTCTGATTTTCCAAGCAATAGAATTCTAGTTCACATTATAAATTTAAAAACTGTTATCATTGCATTTTAAAAACAAAATGACAGATCATAGCAGTAATATGTGTTATCTCTACTTGGTTTTGTTAATTTTGTGTTTATGTAAATGGAATTCATGCTTAATTAAATTCAGTATATGTTACTGAAGGCTCTTTAAAAGTAGATAACATATGAATAATTATACTGATTAAGTATTCAAATTTCATACAAATCCTACTGTTTTCCAATGTAGAAACAGGATAATGTTTAGGAGATGACCTGCTTATATATATATATATATATATTGAAATGATTGATTTTTACTTATATCCGAGATGGTGAATAAATTGTTATAGTGGACATTATTCATCCCGTTTCAAAGGGAAGGGGGGCTATTATTAATTGAAATACTGTAATCAAATGAATTGTGCAATGAACCATTGTTATTTTGGTTCATTACAAATAATAAATTTATGATCAATTTTGTTTTGAATATTAAAGCTCCTTTTTTAAAATAAAGGGTATAATTTCAAAAAGTTTCTAACTTTTTTTTTTTTTAAATTTTAAAAAGATTTCTAATTGACTATGTATTTCACATAACTAAACATCATTGTAAAAATGAATAGATTTTTTTTTTAGGGTGGGGGTCTCTGACTTCTTGATTTTCTTACTGAAATATAATTTAAAATATTTTTATTGGTAAATGAACTCTGAGATGTCTCATAATCTAATTTCTATTTTTTCATATAAATTTACATTAGAATTGAGAAAAAATATATATAAATCCAATATCTAAAATATCTTCAAATGAAAAAAATTCAATTCATCTACAAATAAAATTTGTTTTATTTGATATATTATTTTCTTTATGCTTGCAAAATATTTGAATTTAGGAAATAATTTTAAAAAGTTTGTGCTGATTGCAATAAGTGTGATCTCCAACATTGTATCCTTCTATAATGATGTGTGAATTTTTGTCATTTTTAGGTGGCATTATTTATTAAAAGATTTTTCTTGTTCTACCGAGATAAAGTTGTTGATGTCAACATACGCCAAGGTAGAACGAGTTTTGCCTCAGTGAGACAGAGATATGTTTCTGAGATAAGTGAAACAGTAAGTTAAATTTGGTTCTTGAACTTTTGCTTCAAATTTTAATATATGTAGTTTTATTTGTTTCAAAAAATATTTAAAGAAAAGTTTTATCGGAAACTTGCTTCACTTAAATTCACTTATTTTTCAAAGGTGAATTCCTCTGCTGGAAATTAAGTTCTTGAAGATGACTGGCAGTTTTTTGGATTCAGAACTGAAATTTTGTCAGCTTTATTGCTATTTTATCTTTTTGTTTATAGTTATTATATTCTTTATTAGAATTGAGTAAAGTCAGATGGCTTAAAAAAATTTTGCAAAATATAATCTATTACAGAAACAGATTTTAATTTCTGTTTTAATTATTTGGGTTTCATGATTATGGGTAAGGTGCATAATATTCTTAATACAAGCAATTGGTTAAAGAGGAATTTCAATATACCTTTTCCATTTTGAATATTAAAGATTCTTCGTTTATTCTTCTCCTTTCTATTTCTAAATATAATAATTGTGTTTTAAATATAATTTGCATTTTATAAGCATATTACAAACTACACTAGCAATAGTTACAAAAAATAATCCCTTATATATAAATATGATGTTAAATAACATCAATCAATCTTCTCTATCCAGACAAAAAAATTGCCAATATTTTTCATAATATTTAAATGGTATCCAGACCTGACCATGTTATTGCATATTATATTCTTTGAAAGTTTTTTTACAGACAATTAAGGTTTTTTTTTTAAAAAATTTCAATAAGAATTTTTTATTATTATTGTGATTCAATTCAAAAATTTAATGAGCATTAATGATACATTTAGGAAGCACATTTACTGATATTGAATTTACTGTGCCATTTTGAAAACATTGGATATACAAAGTAATACAAATTTATTTTCAGTATTTTACTAGCTAAGTTTTGTATGCCATTTTATTATTATTATATTTAGTTTTAAGTACATAGTATAATAAATCAATGCATAGATTACAGCATAACTTAAGTAATATATATAAGAAAGTAGTGATTAAATTTATTTTTTGCTTCAACAAAACCTAACAACACAAATATTACAGATTCTTAATTTTGTAAGAATGCTACACCCAATATCACCCAATTGCTTATCAAATAAATCAGAGCACACTTACATTTCTGTTTTTAGTTTCCTAAAAAAATGAACAGCAGGTATTAAAATGGAAAAAGAAAATACCTAGGGAATTTAAAAATACAAACAATAATGTGGAGGGCATTAAGCATTTCCCTGAATATTTCATTCTCAGAAAAGGTAAAATCATAGTGAAGAATTGTTCTTGTTATAAAATACCCAGAATGTATCCAAAATTATTGGAAAATGCATATCCTTGCATTTTTCCCACTGCCCTATTTGAATTGAAGAAATTAAAGAATACTCAGTGACAATTCAATGAAAGATAGAAAAAAAAAATGGAAATATTAGATGATCAAATGATTCCTAATTTCATTAAAAAAAATGAAATTAATAGTTTTGAGTATTTTAAAGAAAATCTTTCTATATGAGAAAATCTCATATCAGACTTCTGAAATTCAGACACGATTCTGAAAGTTGTATCACATTTCTTTTTAAAAATTGTGAAAATTGCCCATCAAGTTTAAAATCCCTACTAATTAATAAAGATCTATAAGAAGTTATATTATATGCTAATCATCAATAAAATATATCTGCTTAAAAACTTCCTAATAATCCTCCCAGATTTAGTGAATTGCTAAATATTGTCAATACGGAAATGTCTTCGAAGAATACTGCAACATTTTAAATTCTGTTTCTCATGTTGTGACCATTAATTTTGGGAGAAATGTATTGAAAACTGTAACACAGAAAATTCTGAGTTATTAAATTTTATTTTAGAATAAATGAAACTAATAATGCAAATAAACATAGCAACAACTGCAGTAATTTAATGGTTTTTTTTTCTTTCTGCATGTACATTAAATATCTAAGGTATGTTGTGTGTGTGATCCCTCTGTAAGGGGAAAGGAAATATAGTTCTTCCACATTTGAAGCAATTAGAATTTCATCTGGATAAGATGTCACTACAGATCTGTCAACTCTAGCTTATGAAAATTACCTATGAGAAAGATGTAACAAACTAAAATTACCAAACAGATACTACAAATTGATAGAATTTTCATAAAATCACCAGTCACACAGGAAAGTAATAAACTTATAGGCTTTATTAAAAAAAGAGAAGCAAACACCACAATTTAATGTTTTTTATACTCTTCTTTTTTGAGTAAAAGTAAGAAAACAGTATCATTGAACCCTAGAACAAATACAAATGCTGAAGACTCTACTATTATAGAAGCTATGTCAATAAAAATGTTGGTTTTTCAGTTTGTTTGCATTGTAAGTTGAAATCTTGTAATGGTACTGTAAAGAACGTTATTCAGAATCCAATTGATGGTGCTAAGAAATTCTATCTTACTTATGATTATATACACCTTATCAAATTTGTTTGAAATAACGGAATCGGAAAGATATCGATTCTTCTTTAATGTATTCTGATCCCTTCAGAGTTTTCTCAAATCTGAAAATCATCTTTTTCTTCATTATTTGAAATTTATAATTAAGAATTGAACAACGTGATTAAATTAGCTCCTAAATTATGTTTAAAAGCTGCAATAACAACAAACAGTAAAACAAGAAATGTTTTTTTTTTTTTTTTTTTTTTGAAGAAAGCAGTGTGACTGTCCTCCATTATAAGATAAACTAGGTTACTCAGAAATGTTTAAAGAATGCACAATGTTCATCAATCATATTCTGGCAAATAAAGAATGTTAAAAACCCAAGTAAAGGTCAGAATCTTAAATTAAAAAAAATATATAGTGTACCCTTCTCATCAATAGATTGTTTGACTCACTTTTTTTTTCCAAAATTTATTCAGTACCACTGGACTGAAGAATAAATTTTAAAATTAATGATAAGTTGTTTGAGCAGGGAAATTTTTTTTTTTTTGCTTTGAGGTATATAATAATCCCAGAGTTAATAAATTATTTAACAGAATAGTGTTTTAAATGTATTTTAACTGGAAAGTGCAAAAATAATAATTTTGAATCCAGATTTGAAAAACACAGGCAAATATCTGGTTCTAATTATCATGTTACTGTGCAATAAATTCTGAAAACTGAAAAAAAAAAAAAAAAAACATGCTATCTTGCACTCACATAAATACAGTGCAAGTTCTATGCAAAAAATGATTTATAATCTGAATTCTTTAGGTAGTTAATTAACAAGAAACAGACACTTTTTCACTATGAGAAAAATATTTATTAGAAACACATTTAAAATCACACACACAAGACATGGGAAGTAAGGAAGCAAACAATTGACGCAGAAACAGTATCACCAATTTAATACAATAACAAGCACATGCACTATAGATAACATCAGTTTCATGCATAATCAGTACTACAAATTACTTACAAGAGCTTAGATACTCACCAAATTTAATCTCAAATCATTCAAGTGATATGTTTAATGAATAAATTGAAAGTTCAGGATTTCAAAGAGATATTAAATACTTCAAATAAATCATGATATTAGAATAGAAGTTTTTCAAGTTTCAATGTACATAGTAGGTTATTGAGTGCATAATATAAAATTTGGATTGCAAATATATTTTTTTAGATAAAGTGATAAAATTTGACACCGAAAATATCAAAGAGGCAAAATATTTAACACTTTCTATTAAAGGAGGTTTAAAATGCTCATGGATATTGTTATGATAGTAATTTCAAATCAATTATCTCATTTTTAATTTATTATTAACTAAAATATTTGAATCAAAATTTCTTAAAGTTAATTGTCTGCTATTTTGTTTTACAAACATAACAGAAGTGTATCTTGAATTGCATGCATTGTTTAATGTTTTACATTTGTTTCATTCACCCTGATTAACAAAAGCCTGCATTTTCATATTTCAAATTTTTTTTTTTACCACATTTAAAAATATATGTATAAATAATTATTTGAAAAATCACAGCGAAGAAATTTTAGCTTCGAAAGACAATCAAAAAGTAAAGAAATTCAGGATCATGGTTAAAGCAGCTCTTTTATTTAATGAAAATCTGTATGTATATGTAAATTTCGTTTAAATTATATTTGTGATGATTTTAGCATTCAAAGTATGTTATGCATGATTGAATAAAAATATATACTGATTTTCATTAAAATTTTTTGTTTTTGTTTTTTAAATATTTTTCACCTAAGTAAAACTGTCATTCTGAGAATAGAAATAATATTATTTGTATTGTAAACAAAATTACTTCATTTTTTTTTTTTTTTTCCCTAAAATTTAAACCTAATTTGATAGTGTGTAGCATTAATAGTTACATATTCTTGGGGAAGTTTTCCTATCTGATTATTTACAGAAAAATTGTTCTAAATGCAAAATTAAAGAAGGTAATATATTTGCTTCACATAAAACTTTGGGTTATTTGTATATACTTTTGCATGAATTTAGTTTCAATGCTTAATCTTCAGTTTTCTGCAAGTATAAGGAAACCCATTTCAGGAAAAAAAAAAAAAAAAATAAAAAAAATTTTTTTTAAAAAACCGTGTATGTTTTCATTTTTTTTCATTGAAATGAGTTTGATGCTTTATTTCTCCAATTTTTTTCCTATATAAATAATTTTTTATTACAATTGATTTAAATAATTTTATATTGATTGTTTTTTCTTAGAAGCTTTCGTATTATGAACATTTAATGGGTGATATTTGTCCCTTTTCCCCCAGAAGAAATTAAAAACTCTTCTAATGTATTATATGCATCTTTCATAAGAAAAGATTCTAAGTGAGAATTACAAAAAAAAAAGTTCCGTATCTTCCCACAGATAACATAATAGCTTACTTTCATTAAAAAAGGCACCTCAAATTCAGAGTCATCTTATAAGAAGAATTACAGAAATTTATTTAAATTAAAACCCTTATAAAATCTGTAATCAATCTATCTAAAATCTTCCCATTAATCATCTAAGGCAAATACTCCTAAAGTACATCTTCATTTTTACTGTCTACAAGCTCATTATATGGGTCCCATTCCATATGGAGTGAGTCAATAACTAATTAGATTGATTGTTTATAACATTGCTCTTGGAAGCAACATGAGGGCTATTTGAGATGGACCTCATAATATTGAACTTTAGTCAAGTGTTGAGGATGGCACCTGAGCTGTTACACCTCTCTCTCCAAACTTTCACACCATACTTATGGGAAGACTTAGAGCCTCAACAGATATAAAGTGCATCAGCCCCATTACATGGTGGTTTTTATTGGCATCAGGACTGGATTCCACTATTCTTGACGAAACACTTTCAGCTGTGAGTTCATTACCATGGCTAGGCTACTGCAGCCGATAAACTTGTTAGAGGTAATGTGAGTTAGTGATTCAGCATGCTCTTTTGTAGAAGTGCTGCAAGAAAATAAAGTTTTATCTAGATGATGATTGTGGATCTGGTCTAAATTCATAGGCTGTTGATGGTTTGGGGGTCAAAATACGGGACAGATATATGCTAAAATTATTAAATATTGACAAAAAGTTATATGTCACCGTATCTGAAGGTTGTCTTATCTTCGGAAATATTTAGTAATGTATTCCATTGTAAATTTACAAATATTAATCTACAATCTTAAAAGAAATAAACATAAGTTTGAGGGATTCTGAGAAGTAAAACCTTTCACTCCTTTTGTGACATCTTCAGAAAGTTGTCAGGTGTCTTCCTTTTGTATAGTTTGGAAAGGGAGGGGGGGGGGCTCGTCATTTGACTGAAGTTCAAAATTAGAAGGTTCATCGCCATCAGCCCTAGTATTGCTTCCAACATCCGTAAACAATCTGTTGAATATCCAAATCTAACTTGAAAATACATGCATGATTCATTTGCCTATTTCTTCAAGTGCAAAGTCAAGAAAAAAAAATTCAAGATATCATTAACTTGGAACTAAGGGGAGGGCAGATTATCTGAAGTTTGCCAGGATATGTCCTACTAATAGAAACTACTTCTGAACCAAATCATTATTTGGTGAATCCAGACATTTAAACATTCTGATGACTCTTCAGCTCTTTGTTATTACATTTTGAAAGAAAATATATAATAGAAGACCTAAAAAAAATATTTAAAGAATCTTAGCCTAATTAGACTTGTACTTTATGTAGTCCTGACTTTTCTCAATCTACAAATCCTTAGGAATGTATAAGGTACCTAAAATGTTAGGAGGTAAGGTATTTTCTCTACTAAAGAGTCTTATTTCAAGAAACTGATCAGTCTTGCATAGTTGTTTTCTGCTTCACATACTTAGTTTTATTTCTTGTTTTCCAGTGAAGGTTTTTCATCCTAATTTTTTTAAAGCTAACATTATCTTCTGTCCTCCTTTGTGTAACATTATCTGATTAACCTTTTTCAATTTTTGTCTTCTTGCTAGGCTTTGATACTTTTGGGATCAAGTACTTGTAAATTCTATATAATCATTATTGTATCAATCAATGATACACATTGTCAAAATTGTTTTCTCTCATGTTTTCCAATTTTTATATGAAAAGTTAAACTATTTATAAAATTCAAATTAACTATAGTTCAATTTTCAAAATCTATTTTGCTGCAACAAAATTGCTGTTTCATAGCTAGCATTTAAATTTTGTTTCAATTTTTAAGAAAAGCTATTTTTTTTCCTTGTGAATTTATGTTAATTTTCTTTTCCCAGTTTTTTCTAGTAATTAAGAGATAACTGAATCATGAATTATTGTTATGTATATCACTTATATGGTATACTATACACCTTCAAATGTCTTTTTTAATTTTTTTTTACCATTCTTATTGTTAAGTACAAATAAATGTTTGATTTTTTTTAAAAAAAAAAATTGGTATGAAAACAATTATTTGATTGAGTTCATGATTGAATTTTTTTAAAAATGTTACGAATTCTCTTCATGAAGACCTACATACGATTTTTACATTTTCTTTACTCATTTGGGTTTAATTTAAAAATATATATGTTTAGTATTATAAAGCTAAGTTCAGTATTATAATAATTTTAATAAAATAGTATCAATTTAATATTTTTAATTAATAAAAATTGTAATTTAATAAATAATTGTAAATTTTTTCTAGAAGACATTCTTACCAAAGGCATCAGAATCTTTATGTGTACTAGGAGAATCTCTTGAATTCACTATCCCAATTCTTGATCTATTGCCCTCTGGATTTTATTCTCATGGGATTATTGATGTTATAAGCATCACTTTCTTGAACATCATAAATTTAGTTCCTGATGAAGAATCTAAGTAAATATCGATTAATTTAATTTCTGTTATATTTGCCAGTATACTTCTGAAATACTCTTGTTTTATGTTTGATTTCAATTTAATTGCATTAAACAAATTTTAAAAAAATTAAAGATGTAATCTTGCTTAAAATATTTAAAAATTTTAGATTTGTATAAATGAAATTATTTTATTAGAACTTCATTTATTTTTGTTACTTTTTTGCCATTCATTAAATTTAAACACTGAGTGTGTTGAACCAGTTGCCAATTCAATAATGCTGACATTCTTATATATTCCTTCAATTGCTTGGCAAAAAATATTTAATTTTTATGATGTTTGTAGTATTTTATAAAATATAATTTTTAGCTATTAAAACATCTGTAAGGCCAGCTTTCATAAATTTATTCTGAATTTTTTTTTTAATCTTTTGTTCAGAGTTTTCTATTTTACAATGTTTTTCTGTATTTCACTTGGTATGTGTGTCTGTCATCAAATTTTCGATCGTTAATTTAAATAACTTCCCATTAAACTACAGCTCTGAAACTTTGGGAATCGTTCCTACTCTCCTAACAATGCAATATTTAGACATTAATTAATATTTCAATATTTTTTTTAATAACGTAATTTGTGTAGTAACCTGGTGCCATTTATGGAAGGTGTATTGAACTACGCATAGAGAGTAATCTTAAATACGAGAAAGATATGAGGTTTTTTACAAAATTTTAACTAATATTTCAATAAAAAAATTTTAATAAACTTTGCCACCATTTAAAAAAGTTGTTTTAAAAAACATTGGTTTTTTATTTAAATTTATTTGATTTAAATCTTACTTTTGATGTAAAGTTTTGTGTTAATTCAAAAGTGAGCATTTTTGTCTCATTAAAATGTTCATAAATTTATGTGCAAAAATAAATATACCTTTTATTTAGCAAGTTGGTGAAATGATTTATTGTTCGGTCATTATAAAACAGTGTGTTTTTCTATATTTTATACTGTACCATATTGTCAAAATTTAATTATTTTTATTTTTACCATAAATTTCTAAAATATGAATAGAAACACATTAAGATCTTCTGTGCTATTTATTAAAACAAATTCATAAGTGTTTTGTGATGTTTTTATCACATATTGGTATATATACCTGATTGCCATGTTTTGGTATTACCATTTCATCATCTGTCATCTACTCGGGGAAGTTACTAAAAAAATCATTTTGTACTGATTATATTGAAAATAAATAATTTTCCTTCATATAAGAGGATGATATTTTATATACTTTCTTTCCCCTTAGTTTTCAAAATTCTCCCAGATTTAAAAAGAGCATTTCTTTTATGTTTTTCATTTTTCCTTTCTCCTTTAATTTTTATTCTATTTTTTGCCTAATGCATATTAATATGTAAATTTTGACTGGGAAATAGAATGACATTACTTTATTCCTTTTAATGAATAACTAAATCTTATTGAAATGGGGATGAAAATTGGCTAAGTGCAAGACTTATATTTGTCTTTCCTTTGCTATTGTTTTCAAAAATGTTTTAAAAGCAAATTTCAATAGTAAACTTACAGTAGTAATCATAAAATTTCAATGAATTAAATTCTAATTTTGAAATAATTCAAATACTTAGCTTA
>BMAW01062380.1:0-30696 GCA_019974015.1 Nephila pilipes
AGCAGACATAAAAATATACGCAAAAAGGAGATAAATTTTTGAAAAGTTGTCAGGTACGACATTTATTGTAAAACAAAAGTTTCTTGGGTGGGCAATAATCAGACAGTCAAAGGCAAAACTTAAAATCATTCGCCAAAGTGATATCAAAAATTAATATGAGTATTAAGAGTATGAATGTGAATGAGAACCCTTATTTAAAAAGTATTTAAAATTTTACTTATAGCACGAATATTAAAGATGAGTCCAAGTCTGAGAAGAATTGATCTCAAAATTCGTGTAATGCCCAGGTTCTAAGCATCGAATTTTTAATTGATCTCTCTTTTCAGCACAAAAACACGCCAGGTCTCGCTATCAGACTTTTCTATCTCTCACTATACTATTGCCGATTCCTTCAACCAATCATCTCCAAACTCCCATCTGCTTACTACACTGAAACATATAAAATAATTTTGAATTACATAAATCACAAGTTAAGACAGATCAATCAAACCACGTTATTTAAATGCGGTAAAATCTTTTGAAACAAAATTCACGTTCGAATTATGTTACTCAGTAGCTTGTAAAGTGTTCTTAACTCTTAGAGGGATTAATTAAAATGTTTATTATTTTTTTCATATATCTTTGAAATGACCCAAATGGTTTTAAATAATAAACAAAAATAAAGTATTTGACGAATAGGACTTGTCAATAGAATAAAGAAGACAAATTTTAACTTCATGCATACTGTAATAATTAATTATAATCTGAATAACACTTAAATTACATAATTAGTTGAGTATTTTAAATACATTACTAGACAACTTTATAAAAACCGTTACCATGCAATAAAAATTATGCTATGGAATAAAAGTAATGCATTTTTAAAACATTTTGCCATTTAAAGTGAAAACAATCGGCCAGAGAATTTTCATTGCGAAAAGCTTACATTTGAGAAAGCTAAATACTATCAATAACAAAAGCTATTGTAAAATACTATACCTTAATTCAAATAAAGCAGTAAATATCTAAAAATGATCTAATTGAGATATTTTTGTTAATGATGATAAACAGCTGTTAGAGTTTTTCATAATTTTTCCTTTTTATGTGTTTTTGTTCCATATTACATTAATTGTTTTTCAATATTTCTGAAATTGAAACATTTAATCATATTCATGAATAGTAACTGGATTTTAGACTATAATTGTCAAGAAACATTTCAAAAATATTGAAAATAAAACAAAAGTATTTATTCCGTTCGTATGAAATAAAAAATACAACTCTAAATAAATAAAAAAAAACCAAAAAACAAATTGCGATAGCTATAGGTAAGATGAATCAAATGCATTTCCACGTGTATCGTAGGTGTCCTTCAATGATCTTACCGAAATATCTCAAAGGAATAGAAATGGGAGAACAGGAAACTGCTATTCTTTTTTGAGGTCTCATGGGGATTTCTTTGATGAAAAGCTCTTTGGATAATTTCACTATCTGCATTTCATCTTACTTAATGTGTTACCGATTCCTCTTCCCAGGAGGAAATAAACGTAAATTGTATTTTCTATTCTTCTCACAAGTTGGTGCGTGAAATAAACGAATGCCTATTATAAAAGAAAAATAGTAAGTTTAAGAAATTCTATAAAATAAAACAAATTAAACCAAATATAAGAATTTTTTTAAGAAACAAGCTTTCTTTGATCTATAAATAATAATGCGCGTAATAAATGATTATTGAAATCCACAAATATAAAATTGATCCGCAAATTGAGCTATTTTATAATACCTTTTCCATTTTAATTGCTTAAAAGATACATAGTATTTCCTATTTTTATAAACAAAAAAACAGACACTAAGACACTTGTATCGTTTAAAAAGTGTATATTTACATAAATACACATGATAAAAAAAATTTTTGGTATACACTCTACATTACACTCAAATCTTTCTCAGAAAGGTTTTATACAAACACCTCTCCGGAAGGGTTTTCAATATGAGCTGTACGTTGAGGTATAATCAAATCTTATTCTATTTCAAAACTTTCTCACACGAAGGGTTTTTTCAATGAACGTGGTACGTTATGCTGTTGTAAAAATGATTCTATAACAACCACCTTCGTTCAGAAAGTTTTTCACATATCAGTGTAGTATGTTGCACTAAAACCAGAGGTTTTCTCGAGAATACCTCTGTAACGTATGTCTACACCCCATCTCCTTACAGACGTCAAACCTTATTGTGAACAAATGAGTCGCGTAAAATATAGAAATTAATCACCAACAAAAGAAGCTAGCTGCGAAGTTTATGATTTATTACAAATAAGAATATATTTGAAACTAAAAGTTAACTTTTGTGGTCAGAGTTTTCCCTGAAATTACATTCCTAATATGAACAGTACTCATTCACTGAACAATATAACAGCAAAATAATCATTTAATATACTTAAAACATGAATGATCACTATGTTTGACAATTACTTTAATTCTTTCACTCAAGAATAATATATGAAATCAATTCTACCATAAATGACTACAACGCAAAGTATTTCGCATATGCTACTTAACAGGATATGGATATATATATATATATATATATATATATATATATATTTGTGTATGTCTGTGTGTCGACAAAAAATATTTCTTTAATTAACTTGCTTTAGATTTAAGACATAAGAGAAATAAGAAATTTACCTTAAATATATTCTAATCCTCAACTACAAATGTTAAATTTAATTTTCCTTATCCAGGTAAATTTATCAATTACACAAATCAGATGAATTTATGGCACATAAAAATTACTCATAAATAATTAACTTCTAATACACCAACCATTATTAATAATTATTCACTTGAAAAAATACACTAACTTTTACATACATCAAAAATACTTATATTTTAATACATTTCTAAACACTACTTGCTGTTCAATAAATATTTATTTGAAAAATGTTCAGCCATTAACCAGCCAAAAAAATCATTTTTATTCAAATAATACTTAAAAAGTAACCTATCAATAACAATTCAAAAAAGCTATCAATTATTCTGAATAATTAATCAGTTTCAGGTAAAAAAAAATGATGAATTAATGCAGGACTTATATACACTGAATCTATCATAATTAATCACGTAAAACACAGCAAAATATTATTAATAATTAATACAAATTATTTTAACTGTTGGATGAATTTCGTTACAAATAAATTAACGAGTTTTTTAATCAGATTTGTCAGTTATGGACCTTTTGACAAAAAAATCAAGCTAACAAATCCAAAAAGTATAATGTATTGATAATATTAAAAATACACCATTTTGCGTTCGAAGCGACATCTAAGGTGAAACACAGATAGTTTTTGAATTCACCCTTTTATTGTACCGACATGTACCTCATTATATTAAATTAGAAATCCATTTTTCTATTTTGATCTATTCTGTTCGATGCATCGTGACAATTTATTTTAATATACCATTAATTTAATCTCTGTAAGTTGACTAATGGAGTCCATCACACATAAAATAGTAAGGGATCATAATGTTGTACCTGTTTTCTCTCTCCATATATATATTGATATTGTTTTTATAATAAATAAATAAAGTTCTTTTAGAGTTACGTATCTATTCCGATCACAGATACTGTAATCAGCATGTTCCTTACTTTTTAAAGGCTGTGGCCGTAACTCTTTAAAAATGTGACATTTATATTTTTCGTACTTTGTATCTCTTTTGAAAAAAGAGAAATATTTTCATAATCACATACACACTATTTTTCATGCAATAAACTTTTAATTTTAAACTTGTACATACGATCTATTGAATTTAATTCACTGCCATTACTTTTGTGTCATATTATATACATAACTTTTGTAGCCTTAAAATTTTAAATATGACTGTAGTAATAAGATACATCTTTCATTTTGCCAGGTTATCTTTAGTGATCATCTGTTTTATTTATTTCAAATTGTTATTTTGTGGACTTAAGTACTTAATATGGTAATGTTTACACATTTTAATTTTTTTTTTCATATTTGAAAGATATTGGCTCGATTAATTTCTCTCGACAGTATTTCTAGAACTGAGGATTGAACTAGCTACGTGCGTTTAAGAAATATAGCTGTTATAACCAAAAGCTACTTTGATACCTAAGAACTCTACATATTCGAATAATGTATAAAAAAATACCAGTTTTAAAATTACATTGAAAATGCCCAGCGCTGATTAAATTCTGTAAGTACACAGATTATGATAACGTATGGAATACCTCACTTTACAAAATAGAACAATGTAAAAAAAAATACTAGTTAATGCAGGGTGTATTTTTTCCATTTAAATTTAAAATTAAATACAAAAAATGCACCATGCTAATTAAACAGTGTAAGTTTATATCAAAACAAAATGAAGAGAAATAAATTCAATCACGCAAAAGGTAGAAAAACAACAACAGAAACTGTCAAATGTGCAAGATTAAATTACTTAAATACTAATGTTAATAGTGAAAAAAATTAAGATATAAATTATAAATTACTACACACAATAAATGCTTCAATATGTTATTAAATAATTAAAAATCTATTTCTCTTTCCCTTCGTAAGGAATATTTTGTATCATACAAATTCTGCAAAAAATATAGTTTAAGTACATCTTACCCTCTAGGTGGGAATTTCACTGTTTGTATAAGATTATTTCACTTTAAACACAACACAGCAACCAAAATGCATAAATAATTTTTCTGACAAATATGAATAAAGTTTAAATGTGACCCACTTTATTGCTTGAACTAAATTTAGATTTTTCAAACATTCACGCATACCACTGACAGCAACGGGTGGAGATTCATGCATTTTCAAACATTCAGTTGATGTCACAGAGAGGATGCCTGAAAGGCACAAAACAATAATATTTCTGTCACAATCTTTCGCTAATAGAGACCACAAATTGCCTAAGGCACAATAAAACGAAACAACGTTCTATTTTGGCGAGGTGAGAAGGAAGACATTGTTTGACAGTATTGTTCGCATTATTTTTCCAAACAAACCGTGGAACGTTGAAAATGATGTTATTTTTATTGTCTGTTTACACTATCCCTTCCTCTACATTCTGAATAATTGCTTTAGGAAACAGTTTGCTCGTAATGTGCTTTGTGACAACGAATTGTGGTAGCACTAACTCACGGATTTTAAGAAAAACAATATCTAGACTTACGGGAAACAGCATGGCCCAAATTCAAAACATACTTTTAGGTCGAAAAGTGTTCTAATACTGACATAAACTCGCAATGTTTCAGTATAGTACACATTGGTTTAACATGCTATGTCCTTACCGTTAGAAAGAAAATAAATCAAGTTTTCTAAATTTAAGATATAAAGTTAAAAATTCATATTACTATATAACATAAGATATTAATATATTTATAATTCATTAGAAACTGGAAAACGATAAATTATGATTTAGAGAAAGATATATTTCCTAATTTATTAAAATCTCTGTATTTTTTACCGAATATTAATTTCTGATTTCAATTTTTGTCTTTTTTTGAAATTTGGAAAAGGAAATATTTATAATTCATGGTTTTATTCTTTTAAATGTTTATAAACTCTTTCATTGAACTAAGTTTTGTGTAATAAAATAGAAATGAACCCAGTCTTAGATAATGCATGCAATATGAGATAAAATTATACCTTAACTATGAGATTACATCTTTCTTTCAAAACAGCATTTAATAAAGAAGATCATAGAAAAAAAAACGTTCGACTCTTGGAGCGATATTCATTTTTTTTTTTTGCTTTTAAAATGTCAACACCCTTAAGCATTCTTTTATGAAGAGAGTTCCTATCATAATATTGCCAACGAGCAAAAGAAATGTATTATATAGGACAAATTTGGGATTAAACTTTGTAATGGTGTTTGGTGGGAAGGTACGGAAGGATGGGTTGACATCTCTAAAACAATTTAATTTATTAACAGAAGCTCAGCTACAGAACAAATCTATCCTCTCGCTTCCCCCTCTCTGCCTCCTCTGAAAGCATATACAATATATATTTATATATATATATATCAGTCTTAATTAGCATGATCACATTCTCTTCTTCGGAGGAATTATTCTAATAAATATAATTTCTAAGGACTGAAAATTCCCCTAGAGGACTGCTAGTGACAAGGTCGAGGATAGACCCGTCACAACTTCTTATTTACTCACTTATCACAGGTTTTTTTTTTCATATGAAATCATATTCGCGTAAATAGCTTCTGCCTTAATATTTTCGATATGAAACCCATTCGCAATAATCAGTAAAGTATTATTAATCACAATTTTGTGATTTCTACGCAATACGTATGGAGAAAAAAATGAGTTCTGATAGAAAATAAGTTAATTTTTTTATTCTTTTGCTAAGTGAAAATTCAAACAAATTTTAGATTTTTTTCTGTGATAAATGCGTACATGCACTTTAGACAAACACTGTAATGAATAATTATTACCTTTCAGAAATTCCAACAATAAGAAGAGATAGCATGCACGGTTAGGGATTGACACGAAAAGGGACGGAATAGTGAAGTATAATACTATTTTCTATGACATCTTGACTTGTGAAAAGCCCCTGATTTATATAAATTAGCATTATTAAAGTTTTGAAATGTAGTGGAATGAAGGACATCAGACAATTTTTTTTTTTATTATGCTTGAATATTGGTTGGAATTTAAAAGCTAACGAAATTATTGTGCTCACAATATTGCTGCTATATAAGGATAAATGATCATTGGGTATCTATTATTGGACTTAAACACAGTGTATAAGTTTATTTCAGACGCGTACCTTGTTTCACAGTAAATGACATTAGTAGAATTTCCAGTAAATCTTCGAGTGAATTGCGTTATAGTTTTCACTCCACATTCGTAATACTAATTAATTACTTTTTTTATTTAATTCTAAGAGTAGAATACAAATTTGCTTGATTTTCTTAAATGACAGTTTCTTTTATAATTATTTATTTAATTTCAAAAGAACTAATCATTTGTAAGGAAGCCGAGGTGTCACAAATTGCATTCCTAATTGGCTATTGATAAGTTTGAATTGACGTCACTCTAAACAATAATACACGTATTAGCACATTTACAAGTAGACTATTGGCTGCAGACACAGCAATTTTGAACTGCGGAAAAGTGGCCATGGTAAACCTGGAATGATAACGCAATCTCTTAATACTCTCACAACAGCACATAAAGCTTAGTTCTATTTAACATGTATCTTTCCCAATAATCCATAAGATAGGATCTCGATCACTTCTATAAATCTGGCTACGATAGCTTAAGTTGATAGCTTGTGGCTGGTGCTGCATCTATTGGGTGAGGTATTGTAGTCCTGATGCTTTTAAAAATAGCCCTGTAGTGGATTTGGTTTGTTTTCATTAACGTCTCACTGAAAGAAACATGAGGGCTATTGGCGACGAAAAAGTCCACTAATTTTGAAACTTGTGGACTGATGTCACCGTGTACTGGGACGGATTCACGTTAAATTTATCGAAGCTCCAAAGTACTCTCGGAAGCGTGGAGTGGAAGTTTGGAGAGGAACGAAGATGATATCTAAGTAAGCACTCCCAGATGTCGCCTTCTTCACTTCATCCATGTTCAAATTTAGGAGGTCAGTCGCCAATAGCTCATTTGTTGCTTCTAAAATCGGCGTTATTAAGCAATTAATATAATTCATGACCCCATTCAGTCGTTACTAATTACTAAACTAGTGACTCCAACTCCTGGCTACGATGGTCTTGAAATAGTAATCGATCTAATAGAAAAATAAGTTAGGAATAAATCCATCAATATAAATCCAATACCTAAATACATTGAATGCAGTATTCTCTTTTAAAACTTATCCTAAATTTTTTGCTACCAGACATATGGTCGTTAAATTTCTAAGCGTTAAATTTTATGACAGTAAAACAATATTAATATTTTCCGATTTCTCGAAATTTCTATAAATTTCAGAGTACAACATTTTTTTGAAATAAATTTGTAATTGAAAATTCTGTTTCAAAAATTAGTTTTCTCCCAGTTATAGCATGAGATCTATCACGTTTTCCCTTCTACTGGCACTTAGGGTACATTTTATGATATTGTTTGAATTGAAAATCTCTTCCAATAAATGAAATATGACTTTTGTAGATTATATAGAGTTATTGAATTAAAATAAATACAACTGTATAGACCTAAATATAAGCAGTGAAACATTTGATACTGTAGTTTGGGAGCTTAGTTAGAGATAGGGATAGTGAGCTGTAGTTATCGAGTGGAAAAAATGTATCAGACCTGCGCTGAGTAAGAAGCCATAGAAGAGGACATAGGGAGAATAAAAAAAAGAATCAAGGATTCGATCTCTCAATATAAATCTTGTAAAGAATAGAACCCGATTCATTCCAATCAGATTAGTGACTAATTACTTATTATGTTAAACAATAGATTTTCACACGTATAGGATCTATCCAGAGAAACAGTAGGTTAAGGATTGATTGATGATTATTCACAGAGCTCTGAACAAAATAACGTGTTTGGCTTCCTCTTCACTGGACTTTTGAGTAGTCACTCTTTTGTCAATAGTAATAGAAACTGAAGGAAGTAATAACGCGGTGTTACAAAGTATAATTAGATGTTTAAAAATTAACCTTTGGCATTTTTAGTAAAACTTTTGTAATATTTTCGCTGGAGTTTAAATACATTTGTTGTGGGAGAACTCCAAATTTCTTTAAAAATTCAATTTTCGAGAAATTTTTTTCACAAAGCCATATCTTCTGACTAGACTTTATTCCACAATTTCTGAAATGCAAAAGATTTTACAGAACATTAACTATTTTTAAAATTCGAAAATAATTCAAACATTGCTGATTTATGAATGATTAGGGTGACTTTTGTAAAAATGAAAAATGGAAATAAATCCAAAATTTAAATAACTTTAATCACCTAAACAAATTTCTCCCTGCTATTTCTGGGGCGTTTACTGAATTCTCTGCAGTCTTATACCGAATTTTAAGAAAACGGAAAACTTAGGCATGGCCTGGACCTGCTGAAAGCCATAAATGTTCCCAAAGAATTCGATTAAATATTCACTTTCCATACCATTTCCCTAAGATTCTAAGTATTCTGACTGGAAATTTAAAATTGATATTGCTAAAATTAAAATGAACTATAAATTTACGTCTTTTAGATACCGATCGATATTAATACATATATATATCTATTACCTATTGATATTAATGCTTCAGCTTAAAAGAACTAAATGTGATGTTGATTCATAATCAATTTACTTTGATTTTTTTCTTGATATTATGTATAAACTTTTTATTGTAATCAGGCAGATATTGCTTGACATAACTTGTATTTCAAATTCCATTTGGAAATTGAATCATTCATTCCTGAGCAAAGCCTCTACACCTACCCTCCCAATAATAATAAAATACACTACAAGAAAGTCATGCAATACATTGTTCCTATAATCAATAATATTCAAAATATTTCGAATGGCAATTACAATACAAACAATTCAAAATATTCGTGATACTCGTTATTAAAAAGAGTTTCAAAAACGAGAGTTATGTTATATCATAATGAATGTTATATTATAAATGAGAAATAAAAAACTTAAAAATTTTCGGTTGCAATTTTTCATCATCATTTGGTCCAATCACACATTGACGACAACGATGCAGAAGATAAATTGAAAAGCAAATACTTTTATTTTACGGAAATCATAAAATTTAAATAAATTGCTTTTTATGTCATATTGTATATAGTTTGCAGAAAGTAATGTATGAAACCATATTTTACTATAATAAATGTAATAACTTTTGAAATAACATAAAAACAAATTAGGAGATCAGTGCAATTCCTTGAAATATCTCATTATCATCTTGCAGAAGACAACAAAAAACATTTGATGCACATGAGGATTCAGGAAAAATTTACAAATTTCCGATTGTTAGAGTTAAATGAAATGTGTGTAATATAAGGTGCTGACCTTGATTAGAGCTGTAGAAAATTATGAGATTTAGTTGCATAAAAGCTCCAATGAAATTTAAATAATTAACATAATACATTTTTGAAGACATTTTTAATTTACAATTTTCAACCACAAAGCATATTGTCTATTTGATTGTAGTAATTTTAAATGACAAGAAATTATAATGAATGAATAAATAAGCACTTCTGTTATGCTTTTGTCGTAATAAGTACAATTGATTGTTGCAGTGTTAAGGGAACTTCCAAAACATAAGCAATTAAACAAAATTTAAATACAATGATTCTATAAAATATATCAAATATATGCCACTCATTTAATTACTATTTATTTTCTTTATTTTAATCAGTAGTAAGTTATGATTTAAATCACACATACAAAGGCAAGCGCACAGAGTCACAATTAATTATGGTTGCTATTAATACGTAGAAAAATATATTCACTAAACATTTCATTAAACAATATTCATGAATTGGTGGAAAGTATGTTAATAAATTCCGATGAATTTCTTCAAATACTGCACATTATTATAATTTCGCAATTATAAAAAAAGAAAAATAAGGATTTAATTTTTGAAAATTGAATGATGTCAAACTAATAACATCCAGCTTATGATTCTCAAAGAGCAGATCTAAATTAATATCTAAAATAAATAAATCAATTGCTAAAACTGCATTGATATAGAACTTCAAAACTCTTACTTCCAAAAAAAGATTTTCCGTTTTTATTCCAAATTTCATTTCTTTAAGAATGACAAATTTTATGTCTCTGTAACATCGGTTTGCTCCATTTTAAGAAAAAAAAAACTTTGTTTCTTATTTCTTTGAATTACTGACAGCTAATTTATTGGACTTTCCACGGAACTTACGAAGAATTTTTCAGGAAACATAATAGGCTACATGAAAGGGTTTTGAATTACCCATTACTCGAAAAAGATGGTTAGAATTGAAAAGTGGATCTTCTTTTCTCTCGTAAAGAAGAAACCCGAAAACAAACTCGACACATATTTGAAGTATTTTCTCAAAGCAAAAGTCTTTGTGTTTATCGGAAATACTTCAACAGAGAACTAAGCTTTCGTAATTTAAGATTCTTCAATTAGTTAAAACTTCCAGTTCATAACTTTAATAATTAGTTTCCCTAAAATGAAAATTAAGGTGAGTGTTGCCATTTTCCTCCTCTTTCATTAAAAATACAGTAAATGTTAGAAATTTTTTTAAAAAAATGTTTCATTTTATATTTTCCACCTATTCTAATTAATAAACCTTACACATTACTTTTTAAAATTCTTTATAAAATAAAAATAATAACAATTTAATGTATTCAAAATGTTCTTGTAATGTTTAACGTATTCAAAATGTTCTCGTAATGTTTAATGTATTCAAAATGATCTTGTAATTTTTAATGTATTCAAAATGTTCTTGTAATTTTTAATGTATTCAAAATGTTCTTGTAATGTTTAATGTATTCAAAAATTCTTGAAGGACTTTTAACATTTTTAAAAGACTTAGCGCTGAAGATTACGAAGAAAATAAATTTCTATTAAAAATCAAAATCAAACTAATAAGTTCTTATCTATGAAAATAACCTGTTAATATCACAATTGTATCTGTCAGGGCTTTTTATATTGTTGGATATTGTGGTTATATGCTCATATTCCATTAAGACTATGTGCATGCATTTTAAAATAAGTTACCATTGGTCGCAATAAAGATACTTCGGAAAACACCTTGCCCATGTTATCTAAAATCGCGTTTGAGGACGAGGTTTAGAATTTTGCTCCTGTAATACATGTTTTCTATGATATAGTCATGCTTCAGAAATTATTGTAAGAATTTATTACAGCATGAATGCACTAATTAAAGATTGTACTTTGTCTCCTTATTATTTTTTGTTTTACTGAGTCTCATTGCTAAATGCTTAATGAAAGATTTTCCATTTGAAATAATGTGATTTATAATATCGTGAAAATATATCGTTCTAAAATTTGCAACATAATTTTTCTTTGAGTTGATTTTTCAAAAGAAAGGAAGAAAATAAAGATTTTTTGAGTGAGATAATTAAAAAAAAAAATAGAAATCCTGTATTACACTTTTGTTATACTAATCGAGAAAATACTTATTTTTTGGAAAATATGTATATATCAATAAAACATATAGTTCTAAATGGATACATAAGCATTAATTATATAGGTGGAAATATCGAAAAATATTAAATGGAATCTAATATATTATTAATCCTTTTTTTAAGTAAATAATTGTTTTAGTCCTGTTTTAGTCCTTTGGCAATGACAAACCAATTTGCGCCAAAATAATCATTTATAAAACAAAAACAGAGCTATATTTATTAGTATTAGGAAATCAATGAGAAGGACTCAACGAGATTCTTTTCGCATAATATTATATATGTTCTCAGAGTTCATTTTTTTTTACTCTTATAAAGTAGGAATTTATTAAATGCCTGTTTCTGAAAAGATTGAATAACTTTTTCTAAGTTAGAAAAATTCCTTTTTGTACTATTTTTTTAAATGAGTTAAAATTCATAAAAATTTAGAAATTACTATCTTATTGGCATATAAATATCTAAAGTATTCCCCTTTGAATTTTTTTTTACGGTGAATAGCATTGAAATATTCCTAATAGAAAGTATTATTTTAGAAATTCAGTGTTTTTGAGTAATTTCATTAAATTAATTTAAAAACAACGATAGAACATGATTTGATTACATTAGAGAAATTTAATAATTTACCATACAATTCATGGTTATTATATTAGTTTAATATAATAGTATTATAAAAAAAATGTTGTATCATCTTATGTCTTCATAAGATTATAAATATTTATAACTTTTTGTACGAAGATTTTTAAAATGATGTTTTTATTCAAAAAATTACAGAGGAAAAAAATAGTACGAAGAACAATTTAATAAAATTAAAATTTAAACCAACGAAGAAAAATTTAAATCCAAATACAGTTGAACAGCTGACTCTATTTAATTCATAATGTTTCAGTACTTCACGCTGTTCAGAGTAGAATGCCTGCATTTTATTGTGAAGGATTAAAAGATTGCCGCCTTCAATTAAAAGTAATTGGTTTGGAGAAAGCAAAATACAGATATCATTAATTACATTAATTTATTAATTTATGCCTAGTTTCTTTCTTAACTCGAAAGAAGTAAATTAATATTTAAGCAGAATATTTCATATTTATCAGTAAGTACATTTTAAATAAAACTGTACATGATTTATTTAACCCTTTGGCTGTTAGGCGAATCAACAGTTTTTGCTCTCTTACTATACATATTGCTATGATCAAACGGTCGCTGAAAGTTGCAGCCGTTTTCCTCCGAGTAGCTTTAGAAAATAACTCCTTTATTCTGACGTTTGTACAAATAACTTGCTCCCATTTAAAATGGCGTCCTTAAAAAAATTATTCACAGTAAATTAAAGTAATATTTAGAACAACCGTAACTATCCCTTTAAAATAATTCAGTAAATGATAGATAACTATTATAAATATTAATTTGTAAGATATTAAATGAAAATATCTAAATATATACATATACAGTTTAAAACTGTACGAAACATTTAATAATTATGTTTACTAAAGACTTTCTTATATATCAGAAATATCTGACTTTTACTTTTCTGTGAAGCTTAAAACAACCACTTGTTAGGATCTTTCATTGGAATGAAAGCAATAATTTTAGTAATTATCTTGTATGGTTATGTCATCTAATTTAAGTAAATAAACTATAAGCTACCATGTGATGATAATTGTGTGGGAAAAAAACTTACTTTACTAAGATTTTTAACGAGTTAAATATGTGGTATAAAAATATACCACTGCCGCTGAAAGGGTTAATCTGTTTAAAATTATTTGTTTTTGTTGAATAATTATTCTTAGAAATACCTTTTTTTGTAATATTTATTCGATGATAATGTTTGAATTTTTATTGAAAAATACATTCTCTCACAAATATAAAGGAACAAAATGCATAAAAATTGAGTTTTAACTATATCTCTCAAAACTTAAGCAAACCGAAGTATATTAATTTTGGAAATGAAATTCTTGATGACAATTTTACTTGCATGCTAAATGATTATTTATGCGAGTATTTATGAATCAAGTGAATGAATAATTAATTTTAAGAAGTTACATATCCAAATTTACTTGATTCGTGGGACTTTTCTAAAATTTTCAGGCAATGTAAATTCTACATTAATGATACTTAACAACATTCAATTTAGCGTATTTTCATCAGTTTAATTCATTTTATTTTATTTAACATAAATGATTTCTTCAACTGAATGGTGAGAATCACGATTCGTATCTAACACCAAAACTATGGAAGAAAGTGAAATTATTTAATCACTTACCAATGCATTTTCTCTGTCATAAATCTGCAAAATGAAATTTGTCCATCTATTTATTGTTTTAGCCAAACAATAAATAGATGGACAAAATACATTCCCATGTCATGCACTTACTATCTTTGTTATATGAATAAGTCAAGAAAAAATAAAGCAACACTTCTTGTTGGTAAAAAAAAGTAAAAACGAACCAAAAAACGATTACATTATTGATATAATAATTTCTATATTAATATAATCTTTTATGGATCCTAATACCAGTCCTTGTAATGGCAAACCATCCAAAGGAAACAATTACTTTAGCTCAGGTAAACACGAGGGTGCTGATCAATACAACGGTTATAATTCCCTCAATTACCCACTATTCCCATATAATTACAAATGTTATCCATTCTGTCTAAGTGGATATCCATCTCTAAGTGCTTAGCTTGATAATGGAGCGAAAACGGTCAACAATAATGGAGCGACAACGAAGCCCGAAGTAAATGGATTGTTGTCCTAGTTGATTGCTGATCCCAACACAACAGCGACGAATAACTTACCTTTATCCATTCCCGCAGCAGAGATTGTTTCAGCCCAGATGAATCTTATAATGGCCAGAAACCTGGTTCGTATGACATTCACAATGATCAAGAACACAGCTGCAAGACGTGTAAGTATTTTAGAGAATCTCACCGATCTCATTAAACATATGTTCAGGTTTTCTCGTGCTATAGACAGTGAAAATTGCATGGTAAGACCATTTTCTAAATAGCTTGAGGTGATTTTGATATTTTCGTGTCTGATTTTGTTAAGAAAGAAGCTTCAAAGATGACTTAGACATTTTACTAAAAAGTAAAAAGTAAAGCGAGCTGATTTTTCTGATCTTTGTAATGTTTCTAAGGTATCGTTTAAATTTGAACGATGATTTCATAAATTTGTTAAGTGAAAACACATCGATTAATAATACAGTTTTACGTATTTCCCCTTCCTAAAGTTTTACAAATAAGCATTTTTGAAAAAAATATATAAATAAGGATTCTGTGTATGTCATTTTAATTAATAACCAAAACTGGAATATTTTTTTTTAATTTTACAAAATGATGTAGTATTTTTGTTGGAAATACCCCTTGTGTGTTAGTTCAAGTATTTTTTATGCATTTATTTTAAATAAATTATTCCCGCTTGTTATATCTCATTATTAATTTAGCAAATTCTATTCAGTGTTTGCTTAACTTAAATCATTGGAAGTCAGATTATTTGTAACTTTTAATGAGAACGTTTTCTTCAAATATATAAGATAATTAAGAAAAAAATAAGTTATTGTGAAATTCTTAGTTTTTATGGACCACAGTCCTGTTCCACTGGAATAAATGGAAGTCCCATGTATTATATATCTCTTATTCGAAAAAAAAAATATTTTTCCAAATAAAGGATATATTTTTACTAATATGTAAATGCTAGAAGTTTACTATTCCTTTTGTACTCATTTCATAGTTGTAGTGAGTATGTATTAATTTTAGATAATATTTGTAATTTAATGCAAAAATACGTAATAAAAACACCTAAGAGTAATACAGTCATTATTACCCCTAACTAAAATTGTGGTGTTTGTAATGAAGGATCATAAAAGTAAATTTAATTTAAGTTATAATAAACGCTATAGTAAGAGATATAAAAACATTATGGTTCCAAATTTGGAGCTTATTATGTGAAAAATTTATTATTGCATTTAACTTTTGAATTGTAAAACCAAGACAATGTAAATATGTAGGTAAAATACCAAATACAATTGACTTGTATATTATGCAGCATGTACGTGATCTCAGAAGCAATAATTATGATGAAAATCTAATAAAAATTATTTATAGAATGAAATAGGCAAAAATAAGATACGGCAACCGAAAACTAAATTAATTGACTGTAAACATTGCCAGAAATATACATTCTGTAAGGGAAATGAAATCATAAAAAAATATTTTAATAACCTTATCTTTTAATAACTACGTAGCATAAAGTAAGAAAAATAATTAAATAATTTAGAAGTTCAAAACAAAATTAATTCCAATTTTAAGGTTCAGGAATATCATTTTAAAAAGCTAAGAAGGTAATAGGAAATGTTGTTATAATCGCAGCAGTAAAAGCTGCTAGGAGTATAACAACATTTTTGGTAATTTAAACTCTTTTTTATACGTAAACTGTAATTAAAAATGTATATAATTACTATAGAATTCCCATCGACAAATGAAAAAATATACTAAGGACTAAACTAACAGTAGAAATTCGCGCAGTACTGAAAGCAGTTGAAACAGAAATTACGACCCATAAGATATAAGAAATGAAAAGTGAAGTCCCGTATAAATATACCTACTACATATTAAAATGTGTACACTTACATGCTACTTTATCTTTCGCTCTACAGGTCGTTGTTTAATTAACTATGGGAATTAATACAGCAGATACTACTATCTAGGTACATCATATAGTTTTTTTCATTGGAGATGCAAAAGAACATTTTTTTTAAATCCTTACTCCAAATGAGAATGCTGTATTCAACACATTATCTTTTATTCATGATGCACGATTTCTATTGTTAGTATATTGGAGTGTGCTTGTGATAGAGTGGTCTGGTTGAGAAAGCCTTGATCCTCCATCCGTCTTTCAGATAAAGAAATCATTAAAGATGAGAAAGAAATACTTTTTTTTCATCTGAGAATGATGTTCAAAAACAACTTTGAACATCAACATTCTTTTCTTAAGATTGAGATATGAGTGAGATATTCTTTACATATTCAATCTGCTTAAATTTATATTCTAAAAAGAAGTTTTTCGAACAGGTAAAAAATCAAAGTGTAAAACATTTTTTTTAAGTTTCACTTTCCATTTCTTTTGTCTCAATTCACATTTTGACTGTTTGTAGTTTCGGATGGCAATTTCAAAAAATTAACACTTTACACTTGTATTTCACCTACGAATTTCTACCAGTTTTTGAAATATTTATTAAATTTTGATTTCTTTTTTGTATTTTTATCAAATTTATTCCAATAAAGGTTCAAAATGAAATACTTTCGAAACTCTGAGTGAATATTTTTGAAATATCCTTCCTTCATAACAAATATATTTTTGTTATAATACTCTTTCTATCTAGGATTGAAATTTTAAGATAATTATGAAAAATTGTGAGAAAGCAGAATTTTTAAAGCATGAGAATCAAAAATAACCACTAAAATATTTGTGAAAAGATGCTCAGAGTTTATAAAGAAAATGAAATAAATGTGTAGCGAATTTATATATTTATGGTATTTAATATTATTTGCCAAAAATTTCCGAATTAACAAAAGCTGTTTGGGAAGAAGTTTTTTGCTTATAGATAAGACATTTGTCTTTTTTATTAAATTATGTTCTAAAGTAATTTAACAATAGTATTCATAATTAACAAGTGAATGTTACACTTAAATATGATGAATAATGCACATATTTAAAATTATCATCACTTTTTCTTATTAAAACTGTATATTTATTCACTTGCCACTACACTATGAGGGGATACACAGTGAAGGTAAAAAGTCTTAAAACTCTTGAAATATTATCGGTGCATGGAGCACCGTCAGTGTACAATAAGCGAAAAAAGGTTGTACGAAGTTTTCTTAATACTCTTGACAAATAACATCCGTTTCTACTGAGGGTTTGTCGAGACATTTCATTTTGCGTGTTACCTATTGTTAACAGTTATAATAATGTCATATTTAGAATAAATGCATACTCATGGACAAAAAAATTAGCGCTCCAAGAAGGAGTCGCCAAAATGAAACGTAATTTTACATACGTAAGGATTACTTTGATATAAGTAAATGATAAGAAAATCAAAGAAAAAGGATAATTTATTTCAGAGAAGAATTCAAAAGAATGGAGGATTTTATACCCTGTTGAACCCCCTGTGGCGGGAATACACGATGCGATACTTTTAAGGGCTTTGAGGCATACAAGTTCTGTATGATGTCTTGAGACATTTTGTTCCATATTTGCTGTAACCTTTCCTCTAGATCTTTCAAACTCGTGGGATGCCCAACTCGTCGTTCCAAATGATCTCAGATGCACCCGATTGGAAACAAATCTGGGAATCGGGCAGGCCAATAAAGGGTAGTAACAGTGCGGAGACAGTCTTGTGACATCCTTGCAGTGTCAGGCCGAGCATTGTCTTGTTGAAAAATTGCTCCTGGGAGCCGTTGCATGAGTGGCAACCAATGTGGTTACATGATGTCATGGACATACTACTGGGCAGTCATGGTGCCACGGAACAATACTAGAGGTAACCGTGTATTGTAGGCAATGGCATCCCATACCATCACATCAGCTGTGGGAGAGGTGTGTCGCTATAAAGCAAATGCAGGATTGAGGCTTTCACCAAGGTGTCTCCACATACGAACACGATTATCATCACTGCTGAGATTGAATCTGGATTCGTCGCTAAAGACGACCTTCCTTTCCGCTGCAGTCCAGTTCACTTGTGTGCGGCACCACTTCAAACGGAGGCGTCGAAGGGTTGGTGGTAAGGGCAGCACACGTAATGGGCGCCGAGATCCGAAATATCCTTCAGCCAGGCGCCTTCGTTTGGTTCGAGAAGACACAAGGACCTCTTGTGAAGATACTACCTGTGCCTGGATGGCGGCCGATGAAGCAGTTGGCTGTACGCGAGCATTTCTTAAGATGTGGCGGTCTTCTCGACGACTGGTCTGTCGAGGGCGTCCTGCGGTCCCTACGTTAAAAGCCCTCTATCAGCTATACCTAATACGTAATCACGCTACATTTCTAATCATTTGCATATCTTTCCGACATGTACCTTCATGCCAAGTGTCGTTACGATCGCGCAATTATTTCTTGGTGTTCTAATTTTTTTTGTCCATGATTGTATTTCGATTAAGCTCTGTTTTTAAAAAAAAGAAAATCTGCTAGCATAACATAAGGATAGAAGCAGAATGCTTATGATAATTATTATTTATTTTGATTGAATACGTCTTTGTAGAAACGTCTTGTTAGAAAATTTCGGGATGGTAAGAAGAAAATTAATACTGATAAAAAAAAAGTGAGATACAAAATTACCAAAGGCACAGAGCAACTTCTCTTCCAAAAAATATCGGAAAAAGACAATCTTATAAATTCCTTTTAACTACTAGATTGATTTACTTATTATTTGTTCCCGAGGGATAAACAGTTAATGCAGAATTCCAAAGAGCTGGGGTAGACTGATTTTGGAAACTCTTTGCGTGTGTATCTCGACATTTTATACAAACTAAAACTGGTTCTCGCTGCGTGACATTGCGCGCCATGTCACAGGTGGGATGGATTGATTTTGAAATCAATCCAACTGACTTTGCGTGTGTGTCCTGGCTTAGATACAAACTAAAATGTTTTTTTGCTGCATGACAATTTTCCATCTCATTATGCAGCTATTAATTATCCTGTTTCTTACACATAAAACGATTAATTATGCTATACTACCACTCGTAATGTCCGGACTTGGCACTGGAAAATTACTTTTTGTTCCAAGTTGACATTGAAGCCAAACCGACAGCAAAATGACGATATAAATATGATTCTAAATATTATTGTGATAGGCATACGATGTGTTTCAGAAGGATCATTAAGAGCTTAAGGATCTCGCCAACAGAAGTATCAATATGTAAATGTCATACAATAATTGGTGATAAACAGCGATTTTACTCTGTTTGTGATACCAGTCCTAAAACTATTTAGCTGTACTGTGTATAATGGATTATCTAATAGAATTTACCTGATCTTAAAAAAATAATACTCATATTTGTTTAACGAAGCATTCTAATTGAAGAAATACATTTACTACGTTCTTTTCGTTTGTTTTGAAAACAATAAAGAGGGTAAAGTACAAAAGTACTCACAAAATTATTAAATATATAAAAATAAAAAATAACCACAGATAATGATGCAAATAAACATATTTAAGATTAGAAATTGAACGCGTTATCCTTGCATAAACATAGATAACAAAATCAAATTTTCTAAAGTCATATTGGAAAATACCTTTCTTTTAAAAAAAGCTATTTTTCCTGAGTCATTGGAAAATAATTAAGAGATGGACTCAAACCCTTCAAGTGAAATATTCATTCTATCTGAAACACATATTTTGAAATTTTTCACAGTATAAAATAAAAGATTAGCGATTAATTTTATAGCGTGAGGACAGGTCATCTTTTCACTTGGCTTCTTGTATTTTGAATAATTCGAGGTTTAAGAATAATACTATGTTATTCCGATCATAAAGCGTGGAGTTAAAATGGAACATATAATAGGGAATGTTTATAAAATCTGAAACATCTTAATGATTTTACGATAATCGAATTTAAAATTGTCGACATTTTCTTTTATAATGAGCATTTCAACTATAAAAGTAACTTTATTATGAAGAGAGTTTTATTTAGTGACTGATTTTATCTTTCATGCAATTTATTTTTTAAAATAATTCCAAGAATACATTGGATTTGAAATAAACAGCTGGAAGTTATCTTCTGTTTATTTCCATTTATTTATCTCATTTTACCGTATAGTGAAAAATAGAACAAATAATAGAAATCGTTTACAAAATCTTAAGTGACTCAGACCTTACAATAACCCAATTTAAAAGCCTCGATATTTTCATTGATACTAATTTTATTATGGACACTATTTTATTTATTTCTGATTTTACTCTCGATATATTTTCTATTCTGACTTTGTTTATTTAAAATTACAACAAAAGTTAGAAATGAAAGTAATTTAACCTAATGTTTTGAAATATCCGAGAATAAACATTTAAATGGAAATTAAATGCTCAAAATATACATACATTTTGATTGAAAATAAATCTTAATAAGAAAAATATTCATAGAGTATATATTATGAAAGAGTAGCTATAAGTTCAAAATACCTTTTTGTAAACAATTAAATAATTCTTTTGCATTAGAATTATAATAACTTATTCAGAATATGGAAAAATTAATTTTGCATCAATATTGAACCAATGTTCATGATATTCATTTGAAAACTGCAGATTAAATATTACCTTTATATCTAAAAAACTACAGTATGTACTCAATTGATCTGCTAGTTTTTTTAAAAAAAATATGGTTCTTTAAATTTCGAAATTCAAACACTGTAACAAAATGATGGTTTTGAATTTTATTAAAATAAGCAAATGTATATAAAGAGAGATGAAATAAAATTTTGTATAATTTTCTTAAAAAAACCGAAAATATATGTTTGTAGTTTAGGCAAAAATCACTTAAAAACAAAACGAATTATGAAACACTTAATGTTAGTTGCTTTGAATTTTTTAAGTTAAGAAATACGATTTTTCGAAGTTATGTTCATTAACACTTTAATTTCGAATTCAAAAATGCTTAAAATACTGCAAGTAGAAAATTATAAAAAAAATTCCTTTGAAAGTATATTTATAGAACCAAATGTATAAGTCATTTCAAAAATGAAATTTAAGACATTCACGTTTTTGATAACAAATTTTACCAATTGGTTCTCATAACAAAAAATTTTGAAATTAAAAATAAAATTGGATGGGTTTTTAGGTTTCATATTTTTTGACTCAGCCGAATTTCTTTTTCATTATCTTAAAAGTGAAACTTTAAAACATTTGATTTATTTCAAAAAGAAAATGTGTAAAACATTTGTTAAATACCGTTCTACATTTAAAGAACATTTTTTGGCATACAGTTATTGAAATATAAGTAATATTTATTGAAATCACGCTTGTGAAAAAAAGATTGTTACACACTTTTTAAGAGATTTAGTAATATATTTTTTTCCTTATCCACTCTCATTTAAAATTAACAAGACTATAATGTTTTACGATATTTCTTCACGCTTCTTAAGCACATTATTTTAAAAAATTTCCTGGAAATGTTTTCTTTATGTTTGCTTTTTAACAATTCTGTAATAAATTATCTTAGTGCTGACACAGCAAAGAATTAGATTAATTTTTTTTCAACTTTCTTCTGTTCTTATATTTCCGAATTTGAGGGGGAGGACAATTACATGTAGTTGAAATTACATGTACTTGATATTTTTCTTCATAAGTATCAAAAGATTATCTTTTAAATCTATCTGGCTCGTCGCTCGTTCTTCTATACAACGTAAAATACCGTTATGGAAAGGGGGGATGAAATGAAGAAAAGCATTTTTGAGATAAGATATCTAGTTTCGTAATGAACATTACATAATATTTTTTTCCTATTTCTTAACAAATTTACGAGGATAGAGCTTAGAAGAGAAAGTCTGAATGTGAGTTCTGCACTTTAAAGAAACTAAACATTTTGAAAAACTCAAGTTCCCCATTTCTATGGGATTTTAAAAAGTGTGATGAACGAGATTTATTAACACATCTATGAGAAACATTTTAAAATTTATTATTTATGAAAAAAAGTGGTAATTACGGAGCTACATAATACCCTGCAAAAAAATTAGGTTTTACGTTGATTGTTGAGAATAATTAAAAATTAAATTTCAGAAGTTCACAAACTGTATTTAAAATAAGTAAATCATTTTTTGAGTAATTCCATAATGTGAATTTAATTTCGAAAAGAACTGAAAGATCTCTTTAAAAACGTTCTCATTTATTTCTACTGATGATATGTAATCATTAATAAGAAACAAGATTATTTGTAACTAATTTCAACATTCAGTAAACAGATATTGTCTTGTTTTTTGCTGACATTACGGTTTACTACGGTTTATTGCTGGCATTGATATTTAAATAGTTGTCATTTTTAAATAAATGTTTCATTTCATAAAACATGCCAAAATTAAAAATGATAAAATAAACTTGATCATTATTAAAAAAATTTTCAGCAAAATCCAAGTAAAATATCTGTAGAATAATTTATATCCAATTTTCAGATGCATCGAAAAATTATTTTTGATAGTAAATTTCTTGTGAGATAATATTACTGATTCAATTATATGATTAAGAAGTATATTTCCCTGAGCCTTCGATATATTTGAAATTTTAATTAATTTGAAATAAGTGTTTCGACTTCTAAGGATGTGATAGATATTTTTTGTTTAAAATATAAAAAGTGATAAATATCTCAATATGAATTATTTTTAATAAAAAAGACATATATATATATATATATATATATATATATATATATGCTTATTATGAATTTTCGGTGCAATGTATTATTTTATGTTAAAAAATATTGGTAAATAAATTTATAAATTAATATCATTTATTTAACATTTTCGTATTTTATTCCTCCTTTCCGTTTCATTTTCTCCACATTGTCTAACTTTTACATTTTTAAAAGATTTTTTCCTTATTTTAAGTGTTAGTTAAATAAGTTAACCTATTTTAAGTTTAATGTTTTAATTTTTTTTTTTTTTTCATTTTTTATATGTTTCATTTCAGATAAGTTTTTGTTTTCATAATATGCCCTGGACTTGTGTGGTGAGGATACTATACGATTTGTTTTGTGAATATAGGGAGTATTTTTCCTCATGACAGACTCTTATGGGATATATAATTCCAGAAACAATCTTTGATAATTTTAATGTACTTCCATTAGCTAGAAAGTGGATTCCTTTATTGCGTAATGATTTAATTCTTACAAATCAAAAATATAGGAACAATCTTTTAGTTTATAATATTGATTCAACATTATATGTTAAGTCAATACTTTAAAGAAAGAAACAAAAAATCAAAGTGAGACAATAACTAAGTAGTTTTATTAATAATGAAAACATCAAAAATTTTGTAATTATGAAATACTTTTTTAACAATGATATGAAAATATTTTAAGAATTAAAGTTTGTTACATAGTATATATTAGTTACATATCTAGTCAAACTGAAAAAGATAAATTAAATTCTTTGCTGATTGTTAAAGAACTAAATTATTTATATAAGAGTTTAAATAACAGAAATATTAAATGTTGAAAATTATGCATCGATATGCTTAGATGTATTATTATGGACTGCTTCTGTTGAGTTATAAAATGAAAGATATTTTCTATAAATATTTAATTTAAAATATACAAAAATTTGCAAAAGAAACTGTGCGTATGAGTTAATAATAAATTACTTGAATACCGCAACACGAATATTATAATATTAAAAACTATTATTTACAATTTGTTTTGTAATGAAATGTGTATTAAATGAAGTATTAAATAATTAATATATCACAATATCGGAAAAAAGTTAAAAGTTAAAAAAAGGAACCTAGAAAACCTAGTAATAAGATTAAAGTGTAAAAATCGAAGAAAACGTATATTAAAATATTGTTATTTGACTTCAACAGAAATGCATTAGTATAAATGCTTTATGGATCTGAGCCATCCCTCTCAATAAGTTACTACGTAAAAATGGTAATAACAACAATGATCAACAGAACGCAGACACTACAATTCAAAATATCATCTCAAAATAAACTCGTAATTTTAATCTTGCATATTTAAAATGCATAGCAAATGTTCATAATTTTCATTGTCAAAAAATATAAATTATAAATATCAAAGATTCAACTCATTCTGCCTATGTACTCCCTTCGCAATCTAATCGACTACTACGGCAACTCTCTTTTACAACAACGTTAGAAGTTAAAAGGCCTTACTCAAACAGTAAGAAAATATGTATTTTCAGTCTGGTTGGTAAGAGCATGAAAAAAAGCGACAGGTCAACTTTCCTTCGGACCCAATGTACCAGGGTTCTAAACAACGCTGCCACATCAAGGTCACCAACATTCTCCCCCTCCTCGGGATCGAAAATCCACTGCCCGCTGAAGTGATGACTCATGACTTGAACACTAGATGGCAGCGCAGCCTATACCTACTGATTGCATACGCCCTCGACGCAAAAACACTTACCTCTGTACGTCTAACTAAAACAAACGCACTCAAAATCACGGCGAGTGATATTCTGGCTCTGCTGCACGTGTCGACGAGACCCGCTACTCAACACGAGAGAGCCAATGACTCAAAATGGAAACTGTCCCTAGCAAAACTCAGTTCCACAGGGAAGGAATGTATATAAATTGCACTATTGGCTGACAAAATAAAAAAAAAAGAAATAACCTTCTGAACAAACCAATGATTATCTTCGTATCATCACGATGATACTGGAGGGGGAATATGCGGCGACTCTTTTCTACAAAAACGTTAGAAGTTAAAAGGCCTTATTCAACTAGCCAGGGAAGATGTCTTTTCAGCCTGGTTGGTAGGACAGTCAACTTCAGACCTACTGGACCAGGGATCAAAATCCAATCAACTCTCTCCCCCTTCACGGAGTCGGAAAATTACCAACCGCCGAAATACAATAGAATTATTGGCCTTAAGTTTGATTTATATCACAAAATGAAAAATCTATTATTATTATTATTATACAAACAGCAAGAAATTTCAAAGGATTTTTCTTAAAAATCTTGAAATTTTATTTTCAATTTAAAAAAATAATCCGAAATCTAGAAAACAAGATCAAAATCTAAATTTCTTCACACAATAACTTGTAGCACCATCTAATGGCTGTATTATGAAGAAATAATTTAACTAAATAGAAAAATAATTAATAATAGAAATTATAAAACAATAGTAATATAGATCAATAATATGTTCATCAATTTTGATTTGTGTCTTTAAAAAAAATAATAGCTTAATTTACTTTCATGAAATTAGCGATTATTGTTTTTTGTTCTGACAATTACTGTAATATAATTTAACGTATTTGAAACTAAAATATTAATATGTAAAATATAATTAAAGTATCAATTTTATCTGATTTTTAAATTTTTATGCTTTCCTACAAAGTAGTGACAAATAATATATGGGTAAAAAAATACAATATGTTCTAAATGACTTTGCTGTTTCAAAAATTTTCTCTAAATTCAGGAGAAAAAGTAAATGTATATTGAATTATAGTTTAATTCCTCTGTAATTCAACTTCAATTACAATGAACTTTTAACAGGATTCCCTTCCCAAAATAGAACGGTAGAAACCGCAATACACATTTTCTAACGAATTTCTTTTTCTTTCATATTAAGGTACTAGAAAATAACAGTATTCATACGTAAGTAAATGTTTGTGTATCGATACTTTTTTCTGATTGTAGACAAACAATTGATTGCCTGAATTTATCATAAAATGTGTTTGCATATTATTTGCTCGAGGGATTTTACTAATTTTTTTACTTTCCTTATAAACTTCACAGACCCGGAACAAATTTCTAAAGGATTGACGTTTTTGCATTACTTTTACCTTTTTTAAAAAAAAGCAGTTAATTTAATGCTTGAAGTGCATTTTTATAATTTTGAATTTTAAACCGATAATATTGAAAGTATTTTTTTTATAATTTTCTGAGTTGTAATATGGCGTTATTATACATATAACGTACCATTAAATATTTGTGTAGTGTACTATATTACTGAATTTTTTTTAAAAATTCATTTGTGTATGTGTGTGAGTCTATTGATGAAGAACTTATTTTTTTTTTTTTTTGTTTCTCATTATTGGCTTCTGAGTGAGAAATATTAATGCTCCTCACACAGAAAGAAAGAAATACAGTCAGACTTCTGCTATGTCAAAATAAAGTGTTACTGTAGCTTTGGTAAATTGATCCATTTCCTTCAAACTCTCTAAGTGCATGTTTTTAACATGGTTTTTATCAATAATTCATGTACATTTATTGTCATTATATAATGTTGAAACTCATAACACAAGCAAAAAATTCTTTTTAATAAATGAAAATTAGTTAAAATTATGTAAATAATGATCTATAACATTTACTTTTCCGAAAAAGAAATAAAACGGTTCAGAAATATGATTAAAGAATAAAGTCTTTAGAAACTACTCAGGAAACATTAATTTAAATTTAAAAGGGAAATCAAGATATAATTTAGATCGCAATTTTTAATTATTTAAATGCCGAGTACAAAAAATACCATGGGAAAACCTATAAGGAAGCATCCTCCTTGGTAAATATTCAAAAAAGTCTTATCCTTGCTAAATATTCTAGAACATTTCCTCTTTGTAAGTTTTCTTAGGTAGTTTCTGTCTTCCTTATTACATCATTAGGCTCTACCAATAATTTATTCCAAAGAATGGCTTAATATTTTTTACTATAAATTGATTTAAATGAAATTGGTAATTAAATGAATGTTTAATGACTATTTAATCATATTATGGATAATAGTATTTTTAAAATTCTCTTACTTTCCTTTTTTATGTAAACTTCTTTTACTTTTTGTTATTCTTTTAATTTTATACTTTTATAGAACTTATAACTTATCACTCTTCGCTTATTTTCTCTAAGCATTACTGTTTTTTTCACTTTTCACTTTTAACCTAGTCTCACTAACAATACCTTTATTGTTTCTTACACAAAGTCTCATTTCTTACTTTTCTTAATAATAACTTTTTAACTAACAATACCCTGATTGTTATTTTCTTTTCTTACTTTAGCTTATTTAATATAAGAGATCCGACACACTGTTTAATAACAATAACAATTGCTTTACTATTTCAAAACCCTTCGCGTTACCTTGGTGATCAGTGCAGATTACCTTAAGTACTGGATCACCGCTCGATCCACAACTTTCTCAAGTGTCACCTCACTTACCTATATGTTCTCCTCTCGGAGACTCATTCTGCTCTAATATGATGGGATTGTGTAAGTGATATCTCACACTCTCCCCTTTATAAGTCATGCCCTCTACAAGGGTGGGTTTTAAGTACGAGAGTTAACATTATTTACATGAATGTTACACATTTTAAGCCCATCTATAATTAGCTGCATATGTATCTAAACAGTTAAAATATATTAAGTAGTAAAAAGAATCTATAACCATAATTAAGAAAGATTTAAATTTACTTAAAAATGAATTTTTGCTCTTCAAGCGTTTCAGAAATGGAATACAAAAGTTGCTACTAATTTAGTTTATTGTTGACATAACTTAACTAAAAGTAGATTTAATTCACTGTTGTAGAACATGTCTGTCGATTATTTTTCAGTTAAAATATTTCAGAAGATCTTATAAAGCAAATAATAGTAATAATCTATTATCTTTACTAATTCAATAAATATACAGTAGAGCCTCGATAAACTTTAAAATAATTGCTGCTTTAAAATAAGTGTTTAAATGTTTCCTTCTGAGAAAATGAACTTCGAAACTGTTAAAACTTCTTCCTCATTATAAACTGGCATTATATTCTTACATGCAATTATTCAAAATATATTGCTATAAATATTTTTGAGTTAATAGATTTAGATATCGTTATTTGTAATGTATTCCAATGAAGTCACTGATATCTCGATATATATACTGAAAAATAAATATGTGTAAAAAATAACTTAAATTAGTATTTACTAAGATATTATTTATTTAAAAGAGAGCAGTATTAAAGTTTATTTTATACATTTTAAAGTTTTCTGACTTCATTAAAAGGCTGGCTTAAGATATAATAATATTTAAATTGCTCGAATTGTTTTGGATAATTTTTATTGTTCTTATCGTAATATATTTCTACAAATACACTTGTTTCAAAGATTTAAAACATTATGAAACCGGCTCACATATTGTTGATTATGCATTTTTAGACTACTAAATAAAAGAATAAAAGGGAATATTTCATTAAATAATAATTGCGATTTAAAACTAATAGAAATCTATCTTATACTGTTAAGGTAAACATTTTAAAGTGGAATATATAATGAAATATCATGGAAATCACTACGTTTAAGGCAATCATATATGTTTGTATTCTCTGAAAATAATTATAATCATCCGTTTAAGCAGTATTTTGCAATCTTTTCGCAAACAAGAATGAAACTACTTTTGAACATAAAATTACTTCATAGCAGAGAAATTTTGAAGTATTTACTATCATAGTGAAGTTGACTCTTCATATTTTATAGCTTTTTTAATGAAGCAAATTCATTGCGTAAAATTTATCGGATTGAAGAAGTATCTTTTTGAGTAAGCTGAAAATTTACAATAATTGAAAGACTTGTGAATGAAATTTAATTATCTTATCTTGAAAATCAGTGTCTTATTTTTCCGAGGAAATACGTATGAAATAGTAAGCTACGTAACAGTACTTTAAAAGATATACGCGTTTATCGACTTGTGTTACATAAGACGTTACGCACATTTATTTGGGATATTTATTTAGATTATTTTACAACTAATATTTCAGGGAATAGATATTTTATTATAATAATACATTTATTCTATTGATTTATCATAGTTAGAGTAGTTTTGTAGGCCTTGTTCAAGTATCATATTTGGATTTGTTAAAGTTTCACAATTGGTTCGTCTATGTTTCTAGAAATAGAGTTACAATATAACGAGCTTCAACATTTCTTTTTGCTTTTGGAATTAATATTAAATTCATCCACCTATCTTACTCTAATTTTTGCAACATTATCTTCTTTTTCCTAACTGTAAAACTTTTTCTGAGAGTCAAATAAAAAATAATTTTCACTTTAAATATGTTCTTAATTTTAAGTTCTACAGCAAAATAAGAAAAAGACTCACCTATTTGCATAAATTAAGTTTCTGCACAATTGTACCTGTCTCTTTGTCTCTGACGTAACTGGTTCATACATTCATTGGTACATTATTAATTGTAATACTCCCCAACTCCACTATTAGAAGATTTCTGAAGAATATTGAACATTAGTCAGATTTAAATCAAATTTTGTTTAGTTTTCAAAATACATTAAAAACTGAAACTATTCACTTAATCATTTCGAAATACTTCCACTTGAATTTAAGTCATGATTTAATTTGAAATAGTATACATACAGGAGATAGCTATCCTTTTTTTTTAAATTTTTGGTTTGATATCACATAACACTTCGCTCTAATTTGAGTGAATCAATTTTTAAAAATTAATATTTGTAAGGCTAACAATATTTAACTTTCCTACCTTTAATGAATGCAATTAACTTTATCCTATTATTTAATTCCCCTTAGCTCACATGAATTTTTATTAATACTTCTTTTTTCATTATACAATCTTCAAATACATAAGTGTATTCAGCGTATTACTTTAAAAGGCTTGAATAATTAATTTTTGATTAAAAAAAATATCAGCATAGGTTTAATCAACCCATATTACCAATATGCACTGAAATGTATATAGAAATAAATTTAGTACTTTAGGAAGTTCCGTGTTACAAATGATTTCTATAGATGTCCCGCGATAGAAAAAAGTTTCCTCATAATTTTGTTTTAACTCTGGATATGACTCATGTTTTACATGGAATGAAAAAAAAAAATCTATAATTCTCTTTTCAAATATGCTCTTTAAGGTCAAAGTTTCAGGCATATTGCACTCATTGCCGCAAAGTGTTTTA
>BMAW01062380.1:30796-41819 GCA_019974015.1 Nephila pilipes
CATTGCCATAAAAAATGTGGGTACCAAGAAGTAAAAGCGGGATTTTTACGAAACTTGGCATGTAAGTACGAGTCAAACACATACGTAAATGATTAGAAATGCAGCATGATTGCACATTGCGTTATGTCTTCAGAAGGTGTTAAATTCGTTCTTCTTAAATTATAAAACAGATAAGTCGAGCTTATTTGCGTGTATTTATTATGTTACAGAAGAACGCTTTTTAGATAGCGATGCCATTACTCCGCCACCGGGGACAATATAAGCAGCTGTCAGAGTTCGAGAGGGCAAAACTCATAGGGGTGAAGGAAACCGGGTGGTCAGCTCAGCAAGCAGCTTGCCACCCAGGGTGTTCTGACTTTACTGTGAGGAGGTGCTGGGACAAGTGATTAAGTGAGAGGTCTGATATATGGCAACCATGCTCAGGACGCCCCCGATAGACCATTATTCGAGAAGACTGTCACATCATACCAAACGCTCAATATAGCTCCAAGTGTCTTAATATCCACCATACATACACATACAGCACATTCATTACGGGCCTCTGTGTTAGTCCATACTATCGTTAGACGCCTGGCTGAAGGACGGTTGCAATCGCGATACCCATTGCGTGCACTGCTGTTGATATCCACTCACCGTCGCATCCATTTGGTGTTGTGTCGCCCTCGAAAGGATGGGACTGCCACCGATTGGAATAAGATGGTCTCTATGAAAGAATCCAGATTCAGTTTGGGCAAAGATGATAATCGTATTCGTGTAAGAAGGCATCGTGGTATACGTCTCTATTCTGCCTTCGCTGTATAAAGGCATACTTTTCTTACAACTGGTGTGATGGTATAGGGTGCTATCGCATACAACACAGGCTCCCCTCTAATATTGATCCACGGCACCATGACAGATCTGATGTTCGTTTGTGACATTCCTCAGCTACGTGTGTTGCAACTCATAGTAAGGCTCCTATGAGAATTTTTTCAACAGGACAATAGCCCAGTAGTCTTGATAATAGTCTTAAGAGACCCTAGCCTACACATGGATACGGTCTCTCAAGACGGCTTCCGCAGCATTTCCACCCTTTCCTGGCCTGTTCGATGTACGGCTTGTCACCGATAGAGTATGTCTGGGATCATTTAGGACTGGAAGTTGGACAACTTATCAGTTTGGACAAATTAAAGGCACTTTTACAGCAAATGTGGAACGAGATGTCACAGGGCATCATAAGGGGCTTGTATGCCTCAATGCCCGACCATATCACATCATGCATTGATGCTAGAAGCGGTCCAACAGGGTACTGAAACCTCTATTCAATTGTATTTTTTCCGACAGTAAATGATCTGTTTGCTTTAATTCTGTATTCACTCATATCAACGCATGTAAAATTTCGTTTTATTCTGAGAATTCCTTTTTAGTACACATATTTTTTATAACAATGTATATATATATGCCGCTATTTTTTTCATTGATGAATCCGCCTTTCACTTGTCGAACAAGGTAAACCGTCACAAGTTATGTATTTCGGGCACCAAAAATCTTTATTGTATTATGTAACACTACCGTGATTCACCAAATGTTAACGTGCTTTGCGCCATCTTCTGCATACTTTTCAACGGGTTATTTTTGTAGAGCTGACTATTACCAATAAATATACGTGTATAAGGTATAATTGTGGATAATGCCATAATTAGAGAAACATCAGAATGACTCTTCATTTTTGAGCAAGATGGAGCCCTTCCCCATTTTCTGTACGTAACACACACTTGCCTCATCATTAGATTCGGTGAGCTTCCGAAAATGACATATCTCTTTTGGGATGGCCCCCACGCTCACTGGGTTTAACACTGCATGACTATTTCTTGTAGGGATCTGTAAAAGATCATGTTTTCATACCTCCTTTGCCACTTGATGTACCTGAACTGTGTGAAAGGATAACATGTAGTCTCAATAATGTTGATAGTACTATGTTGAGTAAAGTGTGTCAAGAACTGGACAATCGCTCTCATGTATGCCTTGGGACCAAGGGCTTACGTATAAAACACCTGTAAGGTATGTAAGTAAAATTCGCTTTATTTCTATATTTTTTGAAATGTTCTTTTTTGCTGAATTCGTCTTAATTATTTCTATAGCGCTTCGAAACTCGGAAGGGAATTATGAATAATCTTGTATATACAATATATTGAAACCCAAATTGATGTAGGTACTATTAATAAATAACTACTACGTGTCCATACAAAGAGTAACTAGAAGATTATTTCAATTGTTAATTCTACCATATGAACATCCCGATTGCAATAAATGGGCTTGTTATTTTTATGCATTTAAATCCTTGTTACAGTAAAAACAAATTGTTCAAATGTTGCCTTTCTTAACAAAACTTAGAGAGCAACTGATTAAATTTCACAGATATTTAAGGATGGAAAAAACCGTCCCAGTAACGACAATGAATAAATTACCCTTTGTGACAGGAAAAAATCCGAGAAGTATCAGAACACATAAAAGTAGAAGACACAAAAAAATGCTGTCCAAGGAAATCATGATTATCTTTTAATGTCTTACATGATTAAATTTCCTTCCCTAAGAGCATGTAAGTGTTTCTTTCAATCTTATTCTTAAAAAAAAGCATAAAGAATAATTGACATAAATGATAATAAACCTATAATTAAACATTTCTATTATTTGTAATTCTTTCAAATACCTAAAAAAACTTTTCCAAACAAGAAATTTTGATAATTAGAATTGGAGGAAAATACAAGAAATAAATTATAAAAAAGTTTTGAAAGCTATAAAGTGTGCAGTCTTTGTTACGGAACACCAAAACAAAATTATATAAGCATATTTTGTTATGAAATAAAATAAAAATTAAACTAAGTGGGTCAAATCGATCCTTATGAGCAAAAAGTAACTTTTATTCAATAGTCTGCGAATGTTAAGAATACCTTCTACTGGAGTAAAAAGTAGAAAAATGAGAAACATAGAAAAAATACAAAATAGCTCTCAATATTTTCCATGAACCCACACTCTATTCAGACCAATCCCGAATACAGAATAACCTTCCTAAGTCGCACTTGAGTTGAATGTTTATTTGATTCCTTCTTCAAAGCTAATAGACCTTTTTTTTCGATTTCGAAGTCCTTTAGGCAACCTACGGGATCTAAAAGAATTCCAATAAGCTTCCAATACATGTCGTGACATGCAACAGTAATTGAAGTCTAGGATACAAGTGTGAAAATAAAAGTGTTTTCACTACTGTTCTAGATATTGAACTGTCAATCCAATAGTAATCGATGTTTAGGCAAGTTCAGATATCCTGCAGCAATACAATTTGAGAATTAAACTTCAGATGTTCTTTTAATTGATCATCTGTTACTTGTTGAAGGAAAATAATTTAGAGAATTGTACGGAATTAAGAAAAAATATTAACTACCAATAACAGAAGATAATAAAGTAATGCTAGCTGAAGTTATTTCATACAGGGTTTACTTTTACATGTTATTTTTGTCAAAGAAATGTTTCCTTTTCGTTTATTGATAAGTCATAGCAAAACATATGTTTTTAGATAAACATATAAATGGGTAGAAATTAATTAAATGATGAAATTCTTTCTCGAGAAGTAGGAATTTTAAAAAAGAAACCCCATACATAATCAAGACAAATTCTGTTTTTTCTTGGTACTTTCAAAATAACAAAACGTTTACTCGAGAGTGAAGTTTAAAAATAAATTAAAATCTAGAATAAAGACACAAAAACATCATTTTAATTTAAGTGTACGGTTTTAATTCTTAGAAACTTGTAACTATTTTGAACATTTGTTAGATTTATGAAAGTTTGATTTTTTAAAGATCGCATACATATAAGACTGCATATGTTGTGACATATGCATAAAAAATAATTCTTTCATTTTTATTAGAGTTTAAAATAATCAATAAAATATTAATGTATCGCACAATGAACTTAAACTACCTTAACTGATTAAAGTCATCATTCAATTTTGATGTTACTTTTAATGGTGAGTAGGAGTAATTTATTTAATTTTGTTTGCCGTGAAATTGAATTTGTTATGCCCAAACTTCTATTTGAAGAAACTAATATTTTTGTTAGTTATTGACATGTTTTGCGAAAAAGGAAATACTTTTCTTTCTGTTCAAGAATTCTTATGAAATTTAATGTGGAGGATCTAATTTTTTTCAGTGGCATTTAGTTTAGGTGAGAAGTATTGCTATTGAAGGATAAATGGTTGAAGGATAAATGGATGTAAACAAAATTTTGATCTTCATCAAACTAGTTAGTCATATTAAAGTGTGATGCATTGACTGTGTGATGGGGTCAGTATATCCCACGAGGATTCAGTACCATAAATTCAAACCAACTAATTGAGTCTTACTTCCACCTTCAATGGATAATTTTATAGAATACTAAGTTTCAAAGATATTCAAATGTAAGTAAAATATTCACGTTATGTCTAAAAAAAGAAACTGTTTTTTTACAAAAAGAAAAATAAAGTTATATCTTACATCTCCTCAAATTTTTTTGTTTAAATCATTATTTGATGTAAAATAATATAAATAACAACATTATCAGCACAAAACTTACATACTAAAGAATACGGATTGTTATTAAAACATATATATTTTTCAGTTAAAAAAATTGGAAAACTTTTAATTTATTTTTTGATCGTGCGTAAGTGGGAAGGTCTTCACCAAGCTTCATTTATATTTCGGTCTGATGGTCTTTCATCCTGTGGAGAGGGAGAGCAATTATTGACCTTGTTTGCAGGTAGGGTATCTGACCCTTGTCCCGGAATTGTCGGCATTGAGCTATCTTGTAACGTCAGATTGTCTCTGATCTGCTTTTAGCCTGTGTATAGCTATAACTGAATTCTAATGGCAAAAACCATCTCGAACTCGTTTTAACAGTTTGATTATCTCAAAACTGCTTAGCTTACCACTGTTCATTTATTGGTGTTTCTTTCCTAAACAACTCGTTTAAAGTATTATCATATTGGCATGAAGCGATGGAAGCGCTATTCGTTTGCATATTGCTGATTGATTCAGCATGCTTTTATTTGTAATACACAATCAAGTTTCAAGAACTTTGAATTACTCTTAGGCGATTTATAACAATTTTTAAACTACTGCTTATGTTTTGGGAATCAATTCATTTACCTAGAAACAAATTAAATTAATTCATATTTAAATTGGTTAAAACATTTTGAGGAAGGTTAATGGAAAATTCTTGAACGCATTCCATTATCTTAAAGTTATAAGGAACCTCTTTCAGAAAACATTTCTGGTTGACTGTAATATCAAACTTAGCTTTCGGACTATAATTATAGATATTTCCGTCCTATAGTCCGATTCCAGGTTCACCGTCTTCGTGACTGGAGAAGGAGTACTGTGGCGACTGGTAATCACCACCAGGCTACTACTGTTTTACCACTATGAGGACGAGATGGCTTTTCTGTCAAGGCAAGTACGTGTAAACAAAATGAAGCTGAAGTGAACTAAATACCCTCAGCTACCGCTTTTTAAGGTAACACTGAAAAGCAATCAGGGGAATTGGAGAGGAACCACATTCTAGATTCACGGTTCTGTCTGTACCTCATTTAAGTTCTTTTAAATGCTTTTAAAAAAAAGCGTAGTTATTGTTGGTATGAAAATGTCCAATCTTTCTTGTGTGATATTTCTTATCTAATCTGAAGTCAGACATTAATTGTAATGTATAATGCAACAAAGGAATTGCCTATTATGTTGAAACATTTTTAATCAATGGATTTTTAGAATGAAAATGGGGCTCAAAATGAAACCGAAACTAGCCATATCTCCTTAGGAGTCAAATTCTGAGGCTGATATCATTCAATAAACTTCAAATATCTTAACAAATAATTAGATAAGAAATCTTAAATTCGGAGCTAAGATCTCCCAACGCATAGGCTGCTAAAAATGAAAAGAATTCGATACTTTTGTCACTTTTTAGGTATTGTATGGACTAAAATTTCTAAAAGTTATTTATGTCGTTTGATACTATGAGTTTCTAAATTTTTTGTTTTGTTTAGCATTTGCAGTGCTTTTGACAGGTTGTCTTAGAAACTAAGAATTGAGTTGATGTAAGACATATAAGTATAGCAACATTCTCATATGAACGCTAGTAGCTATAAGTACGTGACATTTTAGTTAAGTGAAGCTTCAATTTATTGTTTTAAAGTTTCTATTTCAAGTGAGTATGGGACAGTAGTTTGAGTTACATAAGTCAGTCTAAGTTAATAAATACTTTTAGTAACAAAATCTAGAAATGATGAGAACAAATAGAATCCTGCGAAATATGAAGGTTAAATTTCTTTAATGAAAAAAATATATTACAAAAAAAGAAAGAAAGAAAGATTATATTCGTTTCCTTTGCGTTAATTTTAATTATAAGAAACACTTGAAAATAATGATACTTTAATAAGCATCAAACATGTTAGGCAGACTGAATAACAATGACACACGCACTCATTATATATATTTGTATATGCATGTGAATGTAAAATGTAGACAAAGTACTAAGCAATTATGCTATAACGTATAAAAAAATTGGTGAAAGTGATGAAGAAATTTCGAGTAGAATTTATGTTTTGTATAAGGAAGTTGGTTTTAATATAAATATGTAACATCAAAAAATTACTATAGTTTTTCATACTGCTACAAATTACTCCATCACGTACGTATCTTTAACTATAAAAGTATAAAAAAATTTTAAATATATTATAAATAATTTTTAATAAACCAGCCATTATTAAAAGTAGAGCTAATAGGTTTATTATGATAAAAATAAATATATTTTCTCTATCTATATATATATATGGAATTCCATATATATATATATATAAATTTAAAAAGAAAACCATATTATTTTAAATATTTTTTTTATTCCCAATAGCGAGCCAAATAGTTAATAAAAGCTGGAGCTGATAAAAAAAAAGACCGAAGTCATTACTTCAAAAGTTTTCCAGCATGTCAGTAAAGCACCTTTCTATATAGACTTGATGCACAACGACGGAGGTGGTCTCTAATCGTATGATCTGCCAAATTATAGAGAATGCACCCAGGAATCGTAAAATTTCTAATGCAATGAAGATGCTTTGCCAGACAATCCCGACCTATTAAAGACGGAAGCTATGAACAACTGTTTCCCACTGGAAATTGTCAAGAAATTTTCAGCTCTCCAACGCTTTAACTTTATCCGGGCTTGAATTAGAGGTTCATAATTTTATATGTTAATTGCTCGATATATAGCCTCATAGAATGGAATAAAAATGATGAAAGTTTCGTTTGAAGAAGCCTCGAGTCCCCTTTATGCGAGATCACCGGCATGCTTGTTCTTAAAAATACCACATTGAACAGGCATCTATTGTAGCACCCTATGTTTCATCTTAAGAAACAACCGAGACTGGAAATTTTCCTCTCTTGAGAGTGGGCTAGCTATATAACGGCTTGAGAATTAGAAAATATTAATTCTTTAATTATAAATAAATATATAGAAATTGAAACATACTACAATTGGAACTTACTAGTAGTAGTCTTCTAATACTTATTTTAATTTCTTTAAATATAATTTTACAATACTTAGATATATTGATGTTCTTGTATTTTATAAAAATAAAAATAACATTTTAAAGAAGATTAACTTTTTTTTTTTATCTTTTTATCCGGCTCATTTAAGTCATTGGATATTAATATTATTATCTTTCAATATGAATATTTTAAAAAAATTATTTCTAAATTGTTAAAAATAAAATTTATAGATAATTAAAAAGGGAGAGGCAATGTGAGTCTTATGAATTACATGAAGTCTTTCTGAAACAATTGTAAAATAAAAATTATATATCTGCTCTTAGGAATATTATATATAATTATATTTTACGTATAGAAAGAATAGTTAATTCTTATATTTGTGAAAATTTAGATAAATTTCACAAAATCTAGTTGTTTGCAAACATCCATTTAATTTTTTAAAATACTAAAATGAAAAAAATAATTTTTTTTAAATTATTTATTATTTTTCTTTAAAATTTTGATTGTTTTTGTCCTTCTGTTTATTTTAAAAAAATTTTTCAAAAACTTTAAAGCATTTTATTTTTTATGATATTTGTAATAATACTTATGCTTTCATTTAGTTCTAACTTCTATTTATAGACGGTATGAGCAATTCTTACCAAATATAGTTCACTATCAGAGCAGGACGTTAAGTAGATATTTTCCTTCAAAATGAATGAAGAGTTATATTTTGTTTGTTTGTTTGTAAGTTTCCTTATTCATTTTATCTTTCAGTATTTTTTTATTACTTTAAATAATCATTTTTTTTACTATATGTTTTACGTTTTATATATATGCAGAATTACTTGAATAATAGTATACTGCTGTTTGTAGAAAATGCAACACCATGAAAGAATCATCAGAATCAAATGAAATTTAATGCAGAAACGACTTGTACTGATACAAATAAATAGTGAAATTTTCAAAACAAAAGAAACAAATTAGGCGTCCGAAATCAGTATTTGGTGCAGCCACCATGCGCTGCAATAAGTGCTGCTATACGACGTGGCATGGAGTCAAACAGATGTTGAATATCTGCTTGAGGAAGAGAATTCCATATCGCTTGTATGCGCAACCAAAGTTCGTCTTTGGAAACTGCAGGACGCGGATCACGAGCGAGACGCCGACCAACCATATCCCACACGTGCTCAATAGGCGACATATCCGGTGAATAAGCAGGCCAAGGAAGAAGTTGCATGCGTTGTGCTGAACAGAAGTCTCGAACAGTCCGCGCAACATGTGGGCGTGCATTATCCTGCTGAAAGATAGCTCCAGGGATGCCTTGAAGGAAAGGAACGACTTCGGGCTGTAGCACTTCACGGACGTACCTGTTGCTATTGAGATTACCCTCAATTCGTATCAAATTGGATCGTCCATGATACGAAATCGCACCCCAGACCATAACTCCGGGTGTTCGACCACTATGTCGTTCAATAATACACTCAAGAAGGCAGCGTTGACCGGCATAACGTCTAACACGAACACGGCCATCATGGGTCCACAAATTGAAGCGTGATTCATCTGAAAAGACAACTTGGTGCCAATCAGCTCGCCTGTCTCTGTGCTCAAGAGCCCACTGCCGACGCAGCCGTCGATGATTCGCCGTGAGGGGAATCCTGTATAAAGGCACCCTTGCACGCAATCCACGGCGCAGCAGACGACGACGAATTGACGAAGCCGACAATTGTACACCTGTAGCAGTAGACCAACGTGCTGCCAGCTGCCTGGAGGAAGTTGTGCGATCATTCACCGCCATGCGGAGCAGGTGTCGATCATCGCGCTCTGACGTCACCTTCTGTCGTCCAGTGCCTGTTTTTCGAGTTGTTCGGTGCTCGTCGGTCCACTGCTTCCAAACTCGCATCACTGTGGAACTGTTCCGCTGCATACGAGCTGCTATTGCGCGATAGGAAAATCCTCCTTCTCGAAGGCCGATTATCCTCCCTCGTTCAAACTCCGTAATTTGCTTGAATTTCTTATTCTTCCGTCGTGGAGGCATACTCAGGTCTCACTAAACGTTTGCCACTAACAAATAAGCATAGACTTTTTTCAACGTCCCGCTACAGCACTTTATTTATACGCTTTCAGCATCAATTCAGAGGGCGCTGCGCGCGCCGCGCACGCGCGATGGCTCTGAAACTTTATTAATTTGCATAATATCCTATAATTGACATTTGCTGCGAATTTCATTTGATTCTGATGATTCCTTCATGGTGTTGCATTTTCTACAAACAGCAGTTTATTTAGCAATTTTTTGTGCTTGTAATAATTCGTATGAATTTTTAACTACTTATTGGGATTTAAACTGTTTTATAAAATTATTACAGTGTTTTTTTATAGAACAAAAAAAGACTTATTTCCATAACATTACAATTTTATTTTCTTCTTAACTACTAGTTTCTTCTGTATTACATCAATTTGCTTCTTATATTTTTTTTCCTGATGGTGCAAAAATACGTGTCAATAAATGTGAAAATCTTTATTTTGAAGTGCTATTAGTTATATAGCAAAATATTAAGAAATCTATTTATATATGACATCGTTTTCCCTCCCAAAAGTTACAATCTACGGCAAAAAAAACTTTGTTTATTTTTCGCTAATACATATATTGAAAAAAAAATTGTTCATTGCATAGCACACACATGTTTCTGAGAAAAGGATTTGCAATCGTCATTCGTTATTTACAGACCAAAAACAATTTTTCCTGAAAGCTAGTCCTTTGTGTTATGAATAATTTTCAAGTTTCATAAAAAATCCTAAAAATATAAAAACGTATTTTCAAAGCACAAATAGACTATCATCATTTCTCTATTCCTTCACTTCTTACTTGATCTGAACACAATCTTTTTCAAATAGTCTTTAAGGTTTTTATAAAGAATGTAATCATAATTGTTAAAGATTCAAATGTTTTGGTACCTTAAAGGAAAGAAGGAAAATTTTATTGAGCTAGAATTTAGAGTATCAGAACTATCTGACGATGTGGTGATGTATTTATTTATGGATTGCGCCATCACTTTCTTCGAAGATATAGATTTTTTTGTTCTTACCCGTAATAGTTATTGGAGAGGTCTCTTCTTTAAAGAGTAACGACAGAATGACTTTTTTATGACTGCAAATATTGGTTGTGTCACTTTCATTTTTTATGACTCAGTGATTTGAAGTTCATGCATTTGAAAGAATGGTCCTAAAAGTGCTAATTATTTTAGTGCCGCAATTTTAAATACAGAAATGATACATGTGTTATCTCGGGTTTATGTCAAGAATCCCGAAGTTTCGAAGTTTAATGCAATTTGGGACGCAAATTATGTTCTATTAACAAAAAAAAAAAATGTTTTTTTATTCTATTTCTCAAATCTCATTAATTCGAAAAGTACTTATTGAAAATGAGTCACTTAAATAATTTAAATAACTAATTTTAATGTGATAAAGTAATGCACAATTGCTACAAATATTATATGGTTTTT
>BMAW01062382.1:0-37016 GCA_019974015.1 Nephila pilipes
TATTAGACATATTTACACCGAAATAACATTTAAAAAATTCTAAAATTTGTCAAATAATCCTTTTTGTCTTAGGACGCTTTCAAACATGCAGAAAAAATAATTTTTAAAAGGAAATAATTATTTGTAATTAAATTTATGTTAAATGCACACATATGCTTCAAATTCATTTACGAAAATTCATATTTAAGATTATTTGTTGGATATATAGGGTAGGAGAGGGGGTGCCAGCTAGGTGTCGTCCTCGTCACTTGACCGTGGTTCAAAATTACGATGTCCGTCACCAATAGCCCTCGTGTTGCTTCTAGTGCGACGTTAATGAAAACTAAACTAAAACTAAACATGCATATATAGTGATGATATACAGGTAGCCCCTTAATGATATAATTTTTAGGTTCCTAAAATATAATGTTATGCTAATCCACGACACAAAGAAATAACTTTAAGAAGAGAATTAGGTATGAGAATTAGAAAAATATGATAATTAGGAAATCTTTTTACTAAAACATTTCTATAAAAATATTACAAATTAATGAGTATTTAGATGAATATTTTCCAAATCGTTGCTGCTAAATAATGATTGTAAATGTGCCGACATTTTCTATTACTGGAGATTCGGTAAGATTTTCAGACCAGACCGGTGTAACGTAAATTATTAGGAATTTTTTACACATAGAACATAAAATAAAAATGTATATTCCACACATAGTAATACTCCAGATATTTTGTTTAATTCTTGTACTCATGACAAATGTACAAAAAGATAAACTGTATTCTGAGCATAAATAAAATGTAATAATTTTATTAATTATAAATAATATTTATTTACGAATAGTTTTTCACAATGAAAAGAAATATAAAATATTCAGATAAAAATTTGATTAATTTGTCAACACGCATCAACATTAAACACGAAAGGCCAAGATAACAGGCCAATACTTATGTCCCTTAATTAAGATCTAATTTTTATGCTAAGTAATTCTGTGGTAGCTGAGTAAAAACTCTTTCAGATTGCGAACTTGTTGGTAACTAATTATGTATATATATATATATATATATATATATATATATATATATATATATTTATATATATATATATGTTGTATCCCCTCCCCTTGCATATTACACTAGAAAATACTCCAATTGTTTTTTAACAGTCTTATCAATAAATATTTTTGTGCGTGTCAGAAGTGGAATTAAATGTAGGATTTAGGTTTTTCTCTGTTAATTAGTAATGGTTCACTTTCATAGAAAACGTAACTACCGAAGTCAAAAGAATTGTGAATACTTAATTTCAGGAAACAACAGCATTAGTTATCTATTTTTATTTCCGGCAAATGAATATTAAGAATAGTATTATATTTAAGTAACTTATTTACCTAATTAGAGACCAGCTAAAACAATGTAGATTTGTTGATTATAATTTCTGTCTTAATATCTAAATTTAACTTTAAGCCAGTAGACCAGGAAAGTTACAGTAATATACTTTATATTCCTTTATATCATCAACCTAGCCGATTCGGGTTTGTCAAAATATCCTATTAAAAATCGTAAAAATTGGCTTGTGTGTTCTGTGCTCTATGTTTGAAGGAAAAAAACTGATTACTTTAGACTTTTTCATTTAGCTGAGATATTATTTTAAATTTTAAGCATATATTTTTTTTAAAAAAAGGAATATATAGTTTTAACATGTGTATAATATTCCATGATGAAAATGAGTTTTAATTTGTAATAAATTTTCAAAATCATTGCAAGCATATCTGATGAAATATACACACTCAAATGAAAAATAAAATCAACGACATATCTTGATAACTTAAAATATATTACTTTCTTTTCATGAGGTATGTGTACAAATTTTATTTTGATTTACACAGAGATTTATCTTAATTCTCAAACTGTATTACAGCGAAAACTTTTCCCAAGCTGTCTCGTATTGTAAGTGGGCTTTCCCCACGTACAGCAGAAACGTAGTGTAGATGTACCGTGTTGTCTGGAGGCCTTATCCTATTCTTTAATCTTGGTAACGCGAAACAGTGCAATAGAATGTCTTTTTGTATGAGGGCATTCCTCTATTCTCGACCTGTGTAAAAGTATTACCTTAAAAAAGATAATATGTCGCGTTATATGATAGCTTTTCCCGTATTTTCGAAACTTGTTAAAATGAAATCTTGTAGTATACTTGTCATGTTCTACTACGTATCTCCCCTGTATTCGAAATTTTCTATAACATATAATAAAAGTACCTTGTTGCTCAAGAGCTTTTCCCATTCCTCAACCTGTGTTAAAGTGAAACAGCGTAATAAAAGTGCTGTGTTTCACAAGGGATATACCCAATTCTCCAACCTTGTTAAAACGAAACCTTGTAATAGAAGTATCGTTGGTGCAAGAATTTTTTTTCCCAATTCTCCAAACTTGTTAAAGAAAAACCTTGAAAAAATGTATTCTGGTGAATGAGAATTTTCCTGAATCTCGAATCATGTTATGACGTTTTAGAATTGTCGTGTTTTAGATTTCCCTATGGTTACGAAAGAATGGAATTTGAATATCTATCTAATTAGTTTGCACTTAATATTGCAAAAAGATTTTAATTATCGGTTGATTACAACATTTTCCAGTTCTGCTTATAAGTGTATTTATTCCATAAACACTTAAATGTATGTTTAATTATTAAAGAACTATAGCTTAATTAATTAAAATTTTACTACTGAAATATTATATTTCTAAAAGGCATTGACTAGATAGATTGGTATAGCATTTTGACTTGGAAATAACATTCCAATTTGAATAAAAATTCAGCACACAATCTATCACAAAATGATTTTCTCGGAGGAAATTATTATAGAGTATTTCATCTAAATTATTGGGTTTATTTTATGAATAAAGTTTAATTTTATGTAATGTGATATGGTAATAAATTATGAGCTACTATTAATAAGACACAAAATTTTATTACAATGAAAGTAAAGTACTTTATTTTAACATACAAAAAATTTGAATACTTTGTTGTATTGTTTTGAATTGCAGAGAAGCTTTTTAGTTTTATAAAATTCTATGAAAAGATTTATAAAAGAAAAATGAAATGATTAAATTAAGATAATATTAATGAAATGATTTTAACCTTGGTCAAGTGACAACGACTACACCAGAAACTGCTACTCTCTATCCGAACTCTTACACCACATCATTGAAGAGGGTAAGCTTGCACTCTCAACAAATTTTACGCGCATGAATCTTATTAAACAAGTCGGCGTGTCTTTAATGTTATCAGGACTCGAACATATGACTCTACGATAACAAGGTCGGCTGCGATGCTGACCACTCGAATTCCGCGGCTAATGTGACTAATATACAAATAATATTTTTGTTCCTAACATCAGTTGCTTAAATTTTTAAATACAAAAGATTTATCTCTTTATACATTAACAACAAATGTATAAAACAATTTATATATGTTTTTACACACATCTACCCTATTATTGAAGAATAATTCTAATAGCACCTGGATATTTATAATAATTATATAACATTCCTTTCTAGATAAAAATCACTACTATCTTATTTATAACAATGAAACGAAAACAAATTATTTTGTATAATATAGAATTAAGAAACGGATGCAAATGTCTCATAATTTTCCCATTATTTACACAAAATAAAGAAAAATTATGTTTGTCGATAAATAATGATATAAAAAGAAATACCTCGAGCAGAATATCTAACATTAAAAAAAAGACGTTTCCTTTGAAAGTGGTGTAAGTGTATTTTATTTTATGTGGAGATATTTAAGGTTTTGCACTTGAATAATTTGAAAAATATGGATACATGTTATTACACTAGTTTTGTGTTTTTTAAATAATAAACTGATTTAAATTTATAATGTATTGATTTCTTAAATGTGATTAACAAATATTTATACTTTTAATGACTTCAAAAAACTTACACCACTTTCAAAGTCAGCAAAAATTAAAAATCTTACATTTACAAAATATTAACTACGAGATCTCAATTGAAACAAACCAAATTTCTTTTTATGAAATTTTTATTAAATACTTCAAAATTAAAAGGAATAAAAAATAAAATAAAAAGGCTTTATTTCAAAATTTTCATACAGGGACTTTATATTCAATAATAAAAGGGGGAAAATCGAAATTCAGGAAACTATAAATTTTTTATGTCATTTACAATGTTGCCTAACATATAAAAAGGCACTAAAGAAATACTGTTGTACAATTTTGAAATAAATAGTAGTATGCCTTTGAGGAAAATGGACATACATCATTTTCAAGTAATTATATTTGTAACTTCATTAACTACGAAATTTTTTAACGATAAAAGCAATTAAAATGTTAACAGATTTTTTGGAAAAAAAGTTTATGAATCAAATGTTCGTAGTAAATTGTATTAATTTTTATCATTAACTAATTTTTGGTGAAAATGAACTTATACCACTTTTAAAGAAAACGGCTCATTCATATTCAGATGTAGAAAGTCTCGCTATGTTATCCATAAGATATATTACTGCAAATCTTGTGGAGGTGCAGTAAGTGTAATTCTCCTGCAGGCACGCCCTAACCAAACCAAACCAGAATTGTTTTTGTTGACACATTTATTAGATAAAACATTGGGGTACATAGGTTTGCTGCTTTCTTTTTTTTATCCGTTACTCAGAAGACAACAGATAAATCCTTAAGGTAGAGTAGTATTGGTAATGTATTTTTATCTTAGCATCATTCCCTTGTAGATACATTTTCCCACTAATAGATAAAATGCAAAGAATATTATTATCCTGGATAAAAACATTCTGAAATCTAAGAAAAACGAAATAAAAGGGAAAATGTTCAATATCACATGAATTTTATTTATTTGATATGCTTCCAAAGATATAATGGAGATTCCCTTAAGAAATCTGAAAAAAAAAATTTCATTCATGATTAATCTATTTAATGATAAACAGAAAATACGAGAGTATATAGACAAAAAAATTTATTCATTGTTTTATTAACCTCGCACTTATAATGACTGATCGTTTTATAAACATCGTGCTCATATAGATTGATTTTTTATTAATGCCACTCTAAGAAGCAGCACGAGGCTATTGGTGATGGACCTCATAATTTTGAGTAACAGTCAAGTGATAAGGGTGACCTCTAAGTTGGTACCTAACTCTCCTAACTACCCCACTGCGCCACTGGAGCAAATGGGACCTAGATAGATTTATCAGCCCGCTGTATGAGGGACTTTTTAGTGGCATCAAACCATGAATTCCCGACTCGACGGAAACAACTACAACCGTAGATTCCCGACTATAACCACTAGTTTACCGCATCAATCTGATAATAGAAATATGAATATACGAGTAAAAATAATTCGAATCATTCGAATGTATCATAAAAAATTTCAACTTTTTCAGAGTTTCTCTGAAGATAGGAATAAATGGATTATTTTTGATTCATACATATATAAATATAAAATTATCTGACCTAAGTATATTCTTAATATAAAATTTTGCATAATTCACTTGCGATTATGAATAAGGTAAAACAAATTTCGGTCGATTGTGTAGATCACGTTTAATGTTTCTTTCATAACGAGATAAACAGTTTTGAAGTATGGTTATTTGTCAGGAGATCAATTTTTTTTTATAAATCTAAATTTAGATGCATTTTTACAATTTGAAAGAACGCAATGTAATAAATGTTTCATTTATGTAAATTCTACACTTTTATATTATATGTGGTAAATAATAATGGCGATTTTATTTTTTAATAAACTGTTAAAACTTAAATATTAAATAGCACAAATATGCTCCATAATATTGTATCTAAAAACGGTTAACGTTAAGGTTCCTGCCTAACCAAAAATCACAGTTTTCGTGAAAGTTTTTGAAATTTTCTCTTTTACTTTTTATTAAAGCCCACATATTAACGATTTCAAAAAAATGGTTTGAATTTGTTTCTAGTGCATTTAGTTAATGCACTTATGTAAGTATATAACTTTTTAAGAAACATTAAAGTTTTTATTTACAGTTTTTGGAAAACTGCGATTTTAATTTTTTTATTACAGAAAAATCTCATTTCTTAAAAAGTGTTCCATATATTCAAATGAAATTTTACCACTATATTTTCTACATCTCTAGCTGTGTTTTTAACCTCTAATATAGCTTTTAAGTCAATAATTATTTATTTTGGAGCTTTATTTATTTTAAAAAGTGATATTTTTTTGTAAAATAATATTGTATTTATTAGTTTTCATATAATTCAGTATATTTAAGAGATTACTGCATTTTTTTCTGCTTCACAACATAGATATATGTATATTAAATATAGTGTTGAATGAAAAAGTGAAATATGTTAACTAGAATTTGCTATATGAACTTTAGCGTAAATGTGAATTTTTGCTAAATTTTAGCAAATACGGCAAAATTTGAAAAATAAAGGTTGATGAAAATGACTTTTGAATTTTAATTTTATAGATCATTGTAACTGAAAACATAAGTTTTCTACAAAATTTTCTTTTGTTTGAAAAAAAAGTGCTTCAATGGCAAGTTAACACACAAATAAAAAGCCTAAAAATATTCCGAATATTTTGATTTAGTTCATACATAATTTTATTAGTAAATTATAATAATACCATTGCTATCCATTTCATTTAAAAAACAATTCAATAACAGTAAATTTTAACTGAATAATAAGATTGAGATTTCCTCTTTTGAAGAAAAACTAAGACATATATTTTTCATTTTTTCCAAATAGAGTATCACTTCTTCATTTTACTTTTAATAAATTTATTTAAAGAAAATAAGGAAATTAAAAATAGGAATGTGCACACGTGCTTCAAATTATATATTTAAGAAATCGTTTCAATATTAAATATGTTTTTTTTTTAATTTTTCCATAATTTAAGAATTACAGGTTTTTCAATTTCTCTGTCGATGGCAGCACCTCTAAAATAATTACATGTTTCTGATTGGAAGTTTTGAATTCAGATATCTTTACATTTACTTTTGCTTACTTGGCTTGTTCTTTGAAAATGACTAACTTTGATTTTTATTTGCTACAATTTCAAGAACAAGGCTTTCCATGTATCCAGATAATGATAGCATGTCTTTATAAACCATACTAATAATTCGAAAAATAAATATTATTTAGTTAGTTGGTTTAATTAAGTGGCTCCTAATATCATCAGCAACCCCCACTGGTCCTGGACAATACTCGCAAAACACGTTAGTCGGAATGAAAAATACTAAAATTAATCGAACACGTTTCAGTCAATAGTTCTAAATTATTTTAAGCAAAATAAGTCTGCATTAGAATAGATATTTGTTCTATATAATTTTGTTCTTTTGTTCCCAATACCTTTTTAAGTGGTCCGTGAACGAGTCACAGCATACGCAATGCGCCACACATAGTGCTACAGAGTGTGTGGGCATGTTCTTGACTTATCAACAGAAATTACAAGTTTAGATAGGTCACACGATTGAAGCTCTTGTAAACACGCCTCTACGAATTTCCGAGAATAATGATAATCTTATGGAGTTTACTACTTTTCATCTCAATTCCAAATAACAGTTTTCAACTGCATTGAGTAAAAGATACTCGAAAGAGTGAAATAATAAATATATTTTTCACATCAAAGCTAAGCCCATAATGACTGGAATGTAAATGGATGTAACATATCATTTTTCACTTTCCTTACTAACAAAAAAAATTTCGTTAAGAAAAGCTTTCAATCTAGATTGCTAAGTTCCAGCTGTAGTGTTTGAAGGCAGATCTATGATGGTGTATGGTACTAATTTTTAGCAATTATCATGATCAATAGTTACTCTTAAAATAGAGTAACGGATCAAGCTTATATGAATGTGTTCCAGAATCACATTGAACCAAAAGTGTAGAAATATTCAATAGAGGATATCCCTCATTTTAGGTTAGATAAGGCTTCTTTCTATACAGACATAAAAGCATTACAAGTTAGCTTATTGAACAGGAAGATACAGTGAACTTGGTGCCCTCAGTGATCAAACTTTAAACTTAATTAATCTTACGAGAATATCTACAATATTTTTTCTGTATTCTAAAAAAAAAAAACAGTAGTAGGTTTATTTTTAAATAATTCGTATATTTTAATATTTCCTTACATCATGATTTTAGTTCAATATTCTGAATTAATTCTTAGTTTTATTAGGGTAATTACTACTTTTGTTACACACACAGACACACATATATAAACTGCTGTTTGTAGAAAATGCAACACCATGAAGGAATCATCAGAATCAAATGAAATTCGCAGCAAATGTCAATTATAGGATATTATGCAAATTAATAAAGTTTCAGAGCCATCGCGCGTGCGCGGCGCGCGCAGCGCCCTCTGAATTGATGCTGAAAGCGTATAAATAAAGTGCTGTAGCGGGACGTTGAAAAAAGTCTATGATTATTTGTTAGTGGCAAACGTTTAGTGAGACCTGAGTATGCCTCCACGACGGAAGAATAAGAAATTCAAGCAACTTACGGAGTTTGAACGAGGGAGGATAATCGGCCTTCGAGAAGGAGGATTTTCCTATCGCGCAATAGCAGCTCGTATGCAGCGGAACAGTTCCACAGTGATGCGAGTTTGGAAGCAGTGGACCGACGAGCACCGAACAACTCGAAAAACAGGCACTGGACGACAGAAGGTGACGTCAGAGCGCGATGATCGACACCTGCTCCGCATGGCGGTGAATGATCGCACAGCTTCCTCCAGGCAGCTGGCAGCACGTTGGTCTACTGCTACAGGTGTACAGTTGTCGGCTTCGTCAATTCGTCGTCGTCTGCTGCGCCGTGGATTGCGTGCAAGGGTGCCTTTATACAGGATTCCCCTCACGGCGAATCATCGACGGCTGCGTCGGCAGTGGGCTCTTGAGCACAGAGACAGGCGAGCTGATTGGCACCAAGTTGTCTTTTCAGATGAATCACGCTTCAATTTGTGGACCCATGATGGCCGTGTTCGTGTTAGACGTTATGCCGGTCAACGCTGCCTTCCTGAGTGTATTATTGAATGACATAGTGGTCGAACACCCGGAGTTATGGTCTGGGGTGCGATTTCGTATCATGGACGATCCAATTTGATACGAATTGAGGGTAATCTCAATAGCAACAGGTACGTCCGTGAAGTGCTACAGCCCGAAGTCGTTCCTTTCCTTCAAGGCATCCCTGGAGCTATCTTTCAGCAGGATAATGCACGCCCACATGTTGCGCGGACTGTTCGAGACTTCTGTTCAGCACAACGCATGCAACTTCTTCCTTGGCCTGCTTATTCACCGGATATGTCGCCTATTGAGCACGTGTGGGATATGGTTGGTCGGCGTCTCGCTCGTGATCCGCGTCCTGCAGTTTCCAAAGACGAACTTTGGTTGCGCATACAAGCGATATGGAATTCTCTTCCTCAAGCAGATATTCAACATCTGTTTGACTCCATGCCACGTCGTATAGCAGCACTTATTGCAGCGCATGGTGGCTGCACCAAATACTGATTTCGGACGCTTAATTTGTTTCTTTTGTTTTGAAAATTTCATCATTTATTTGTATCAGTACAAGTCGTTTCTGCATTAAATTTCATTTGATTCTGATGATTCTTTCATGGTGTTGCATTTTCTACAAACAGCAGTATAGATTGTTATAAACGTAAGTTGATGTTTCCCTGCAACGCCTATTCTATAACGGAAAAGGCAGATTTACAGAGATGTCATTAGTCAGCAAGATACTTCTTTTGAGCAATTGACCTCTTCATCTAGGTGACGGATTTGGTGACCATTTGGTGACTTTGAAGACAAATGGAAAGATCTCGAAGATGCAAGAATCTAGATGAAAAATCCAGTGGGAAGTATGTTACGGATTTTTCGTGAATTTTCCTATGGGACGTCATGCCTGGGCTGAAAAGCATAAATACGCCAAGAGCTACAGTCGAACGGGCGAGTCTGAGCTGTCTGTGCCGAATCAATAGTCTGTGGTCAGCTTTGTAGACCAATCGGGAAATCTTCGGATCCTGCCTTGGAAGTACACAATATTACTGCGGAGGCTGTCCGCTATAAATAGTGATAAGCTGAACGCTACCAAAATATTTGTGACTGTTCGTAAATGTGTACCTTGTTCCTGTTTCTGTGTCACTGTGTATTTGAGTACTGCTACCCATGTGTTGTCTGGAAGATTTACGAATGAATTGTCATTTTTTGTAGTCCTCCGAGTTGGTATTGGTTTTCACTCCCTACAAGAAATTTTTTTGTAACAATATATGTGTATATAATATATATATAAACGAGGATTAGGATACAGAAATTAGAAAACATGCTATTATATTTTCATAATTAAAATAGATGTCTTTATTCATATTTTCTTAAAAAGTAATCCGTATTAATATGAATTAAATGTTTTCTTCATCATCAATATGCTCTGTTAACCAAGGACATATTTTTTGCTAATATATCAAAATCCTCTCATCATTTTTCTGCATTATTTTGAGATCTAGCTTAAGGAAAAAGTCTATTATTTTAGATTGCTTGCTTTTAGTTCAAAGTTCTTTATAAATTTATCCGTATGATGCTAAACACTTCTGGCATTTGTTGTTACATTTTGTGCTCCTTTCATTTCAAGGATTTTCATTTATTAAATATAACTAACTGATAGACTAAGTCGAGGCCTTTCTTTATGCTTTGTAGACTTAACTTTTATTTTCTTCGTCTTCATCTATGCTATCAACTTCTGAGTTATCATGGAATCCAGATATCATTTCTACCTAACTTGTATCTTCCTTTTCTTCTTCTACCATTGGACATATCATAGAGTTGTATCTTCAAAACTTTTCTCTCCTAGAGACATAGTAATTTCTACTATTGCATCCATTCTCTTTTCTGCTTTCTCGATCAAATTTTAACTCTCAGTTCACTCCGGAAATATTTTTCTAAGCAACCATTAAATGTCGTCAGTTTTTTTTTTCTGATGGAAGAGTTAATTAGATGGATGAGTTTGAGAGTATATCCGTTCTGAAAAGAACCACCGTGTTATACGAAGATAATATATATATATATATATGCATACTGCTTTTGGGAGTCGTCAAACAATCACAAAGCTAGGCTGAGAATTTCTGAATTATTCACCAAGCTCCTCACAGACCTAGAACCTTTTAATTATCACTCGTTTATCTAATTGCAAATTGTTTTGAAAAGATAAGAATTCAAAACTGAAGCATACATTAAACTAGCCCTGTTGAGTTCTTCGCCTTTTAAGACAAGGCATTTTTCAAAAAAGTCGTTTATTTACAAAGTACCATCACGCTGGTAAGAGTTCATTAGTAACGATGGAAAATATACTGTACAATAAATTTTATTAAATGTATAAAAATTTATTACTTTACTTCACTTTTTTCACAAATGGTCAGAACTCTCCGGAAGACCTAACATATACAAGATATTTCAATGCAGAATAAGGTTTAAAAATGGATTAGGAATAAGTTGTGAATAATAATATATATAAGGAATGTTTTTCATTTGAAGTGGATTGTAAAAAAATTATATTTGAAAATACCGTGATATTATAAATATGCGTCATTTAAATTTATGGATTATTTTTCGCTATGATTTCTCCTTCTCTCATTCAATTTATCCTTAAATTTAATTATCTGGACGAATAACATTTCTCTGCTCATTAATTAATCAGAAAAAGTATTTTACCTGAATTGATAAGTGGATCGGAAATAATTTATCTTGTCGGGAAAGATTCTTTTGGACTTAGTATATACAGTCTCAATTTCGATAAGGATTGAAATATAAGACACATATAAACATATAAGACCTATTCGAAAATAAAATAAAAAAAAAAAACCACTGAGTTATCTCTTAGTTACTAGAAAACAAAAATAAAAAATTGGTGGGAGGAGTTAGCAGAGAAATGGTGAATTCTATCACATCACTTTATAAAAACTTGTTTTTAACTCAATAAATATTTCGATAAGAGGATAGAGGAAAACTTAACTTTCCTTCTTACCTCGGTTTTCTTTTTTCTCCAAATAAATATTTTAAATCTGTCCGATAAAATTGTTATCTTATGAAAGAAAAAAAAAATCTTAGTACGTGCTATGTTTATTGACAGCATTCAGTAAGATGTTACTCTATCTTTGTGAAAAAATAAATCCTATCTTAAGCCTTGTCTGTTAGTGTTTCTTTAAAATTTTCTTTTCAGAGAAAGGGGTCATGATCAAGTGTATTTCTGACAGGCAAACATTTTACTTTTATAAGAAGATATATTAATATTCTTTAATCAGTTTTTCAATACTTTACCTTTTGATAGTTTTTAAAGCATGTTGCTAACATATAGGGTTTAACTTATAGAAGAGTAAGAGGAATTCTCTCTCTGATTGATAACATTTTCTTTAGAGCACACATAATCCCATTTATTTCCATGTATCTATAAGTATTCTCATTTTTGTTATCGTGGAAAAATAAACAAGGGCCATTGAATATTTAAGCAGGCAAATAGATTTATATCAATAATTTTTATTAAATTAATGTAATTTGTTATTTACTTTTCAACTTAAAAACTTAAAACCCACCAACCTCGGGAAAACAGCTTTGCACTTTTTTCGTTACTCCTTCGTTGCAATAAATTTGATATCACGCAAAACTTCATTCCTCCGTCAGACAGATAAGAACCATAAGGGAAAGGTTAGGGTTGTAAGAAGGATGAGGCAGAAATTTCCAACTTCCTTTTGCAACTAGTTTCAATCGCCAGTTATGCCATATAAGGTCAAACGTTGTTTTGCATCTAAAGCTCGCTTTTCTTCTACTGGCTGGGGTATTCCCTCCTCAACGTGGACTTTACTTTCTTCTGAATCGTGTCTTTGTTGCCTAAACTGTTGATAATACGTTGCATTTCCAAATAATCAGAGAAAATCAGACCATAAGCACTCGGTTCGTCGGTGACTAGTCAATTTCTAAGCTTTTCTGGTCAAGCGTAAGCTCGCAGTCTGGTCATGCAACTAATGCTGTATTCTTTATTCGTTGTAGAGAATATTTCTGACGGTTTTAAACTTTCTGGAATAAAAAAATCAGAGCGCAGAACGCTTTTTTCCCTCAAAAGTTCTTTCTTCGAGTCGACAAATTATTGTAGCTAAAACTTCATAGATTATGCTTACGTAGCTATAAAATGAAATACTGAATAACACTCTTTTTGCAAGGATACCAACTAAGACTTACAAAAGTTTTAATTTTAACTGCAATGGCGTTTCCTTCATCAAAATGTTTGTCTGTTTTAATATTGAATGACCCTCGTACTTTAACTTTTGAGGTACGCTAACTTAATATATTAGTTTACTAATACAATTATCACTAAAAATGAATATATTACCAAGAATTTTTGGTAAGATTCAAGTAAATTAAAAATTATTTCTATATCATTTTCTTGTATCGTTGAGAACATATTAGTATTTTCATAATATACCGACTGGCTACCGCCATTATTACTCTAACTTTATACGATTTAAGTAAAAGTTTCATATTTAAAAGTAAATTGTTATTTTTATTATTAAATAAAATAAAATTTTCTATGATTTTTTTTTTTTTGATTTAGTATCTTAAAGCTCTAATTTAAATGTTTTCGATCCGACTTAGTAAGAAGAATAAATTTTAAAGTGGTAAGAGAAAATCAAATATTTTTAATTCTAAATGGAATATATTACTTTTTATTAACAATCCCGAGTGCTATGTCATTCTATAGTTTTTATGCAAAATATATACTGACAAAATTGATAAATATGGCAAACAGCATATTCATCAAAATATTTCTTGGTGAATAATAAAAGCAAAAATATATCTTTATTTATACAAAAAATATTTGTGCTATACATATAATAAATTACAATCGTGATATTCATGATTCTTGATATATTTTCAAGTATCTTATATTGATTATTTCCAAACACAGAAAAGGGAGAATCCTAGGGGAAATATTTATTTATAATAGACTAAAAATGTCATTTACGTGGGTGATTCTAAGAATATGTTACATGTATTTAAATACATATGCCGATGTTGAGGTAAGTTGGAGTTTCCATTGTGTGCTGCTATCTGTTGAACAGCACCAAGACAAATTTGACACTGGTTCATAAGTTAATTTTGATTTTGTAGCCGTTGGCTTCCAAATGAAGGTTTTCTTGGTTCCTCTATCGAATTGTCACCATCTATGAGACGTGCATTCATCATTATGTACAAGGATTTATTTGGAAACTAAACAAAATTTAACACAAGGTGAGAAGAAGAGGATGATGGTCCGGAAATATCACGGCGACGATTAATTAGGATGCGATGGGTGTCATTCTCATGGACCTATTGGAAGAATGAAAAACAATTGCTGGAAAATTCTTCAGTAAACTATCCCATTTTCATTTTGTTTTTGCAACACATTATTTACCATCACTATTTCCTATTCAAAACCACAAGTGCTTTTTTTTTATCCACTCTCTTTGGACAATGAGTGGAAAAATTAAACAACTTCTGAAGTTGGCCAACGTACGGGTTTTTGTTCATTAACCTCAAAAGCAATTTGATGATTTGAATTGCGTACAGTTACAACTCCTTGCCAACCAAATGAAACATGATTAGGTAAATTAGATGAAGATAAGGAGTTAAGGGAATCGAACTGGGGATATTGATACATAAGGGAAATGGAATTGTATAAAAAGAGGAAGAATATACAGGACAACGACAAACTCATAGATATTGTAGAATGGGGTAAATAATCGCAATTTTTCTTTCTTATTGAAAATAGTTAGAAGTCTTCTTGTTAGAGTAATAGAAATCGCATCTGCTTTAATCGAGAAAAGTTTGAATCGGAATGAGTGATTTGGTAAACTCAGACTTTATTATTTTAACGTAATCTAGAATAACTCAGTTAAACTGAATTTAAGTGACTATTCTTTCATAGATAATACAGTTTTTCGTCCTTCTCTTACGTACCTTCAATTGAAGTTTTGAATTTTTTGTCTATTCAATTAAGTTACAAGTTGGCTGCAGAATTCATATTGATGGAAATATTTCACAAAACTATGTGTCTACAAGAGGAAATTATTCGACAGTTTTTGTACAAAAATAATAAATTTTTTTACTTTGCTATATGAATAAATCACTTTAGTTAAATTATATACTTTTATTATTTACAATGCTGTACGATAAACGTTAATATATATAAACACTTCTATAAACATTAAAGGTGTTGAATGGCTATTTTCGTCTATTTTTGAACTTTTAAATTGAAGTATATGTGATGTAAATATTAAAAGAACATATATATGACGTGAAAGAAAGGTTATTACTAAAATAAATTGAAAGCTATGCATGAACTCAAATATAAAAAAAATGGCCATCGTAATTATTTTTTGAAAAATAATTGTATAGATTAAAGAGTATATTGCTGAGGGATCATACAAACAAAATTGTCAAGTATAAATAATATTATCATTTTATTATTTAATATAATATATTCAAATGTTACATTAAGTTGTTTCTTTTTATCATTTTTTTTTTATTACAAACAGTGATGATTGTCATATAATAAAACAAACTGCTAGTCAACGGAAAAATTATAAATAAGAATTGGAATGTGACATTCCAAGAATGCAAAATTCCTTCACAGTAATCCAAGCATTCAAAAATTTTGATTTCAAAGATCGAAACAAAAACATTTCACGCTTGTCATTCATGTCAATGAGTTCAAAATTTTCAGATATTAATAAAAGTTTCCAACGAAACCGTCTCGACTTACATTTGACAGATGAGCAGTAAGTAAGCTAATGAATTTTAGATGCAGAATAAAATAGATTTGAAAAATTGAGTTTTGGATCAATCGTGCCACCAGAATAAAAATAAAAAGTTGAAAACATGTGAGTTGGTATCTTGCAAAATCAGAATACATTTTTGTTTTGTAAGGGTGTTTTCTCTCCCACTCCATGAATATAGAAATATAAGACCCCAAACAGAAACTCTTTTCCTGGTAACGAAACACACGAACATCAGTTTTATATTCTGACTTCCCTAAATTTTAGAGAGCAACTTATTTTACAAAATTACTCATTTTTTCTGAACCTATCGCTTTCTTATGGTGTAAAATGTGTTCCACGTTTCTTTCTCTATGCTATAACGCTAATTTACGCATGCAAGTGAAAAAATGGCACATTTTAGGAATGTTCTTAATTTATAAGAGAACTGCATCATAATAGGTTATATGTGTTACAACGTCACAAGCGTTCATAAAAATTGGAACGATTTTTATTTTAGAAATATGTACCAGGTATCGATCGGTTTTTTTAACATTAGGCGAAGTCAGTCTCAAGCCCTTTTCTCCTTTCAGAAGTTTTGGAACTTTCTGTTTGTGTACAGTGTGTGAGTAAGCCCCGATAAGCTATTAAAATAAGATAAAATCTATAAATATTAGTTAATATGTTAGTTAATAATAAAACATGATTATGTAAATGATTATACATATATTCATTTCAGTTGAAGTACATTATACAATTTATAGAACAAGAAATGGTATTATAAGTCACTAAGTAACGACGGCAACACCATGCGGTAACAATCAAATTTTGATATAGTAGCGGATAGTTATCAAATCTAGACTAACTTTCAATCAAAGTTTAAGCATCATTTAAGATATGCGAGCCCACTACGTTAAAAACCGACTTGTCTTAGCAGCGCCATTTGTCATCAAATAAATATACATTCTGACAATAAATGGCGTTGCATAATCGTATGCAACTTTACTTAGCTCTTAATGTTTCCAATATTTTTTCAATAAATAATTTACTTTTCAACAAAAAGCCCTCTATTTGACTGAGAAATATATGAGTGACAGTAGAGTTTATAGATTCAAAAGCTAAGTGTGGCTATGCGGCACCAAATAAGGTGTAACTGTGACCAAGACGCTTGAAATAATAACACCGGTAAAAAAGTGAGTTTTTGAACATGGGTTTCCTTTGAAACTTCATACTTTGCGTAGCATAATTTTTATACCTAAAAGAAAGAAAAATGGAACGTTGAGTCAAATTAAATTTATTCAGTTATTAGTTTTAATAATTTATTTTATTATTTGATGTTTATCAAATTTATCATCTAAAATAAATACGTGTAACATTTTTTAGCTCAGTCAAGCATTGTATTTGGTGACTTGGCAAGAAACTTCGCCTAAAATATAATTCTTACTGGCATAGAAATTTATTTAAATAATTAATTTTATTAAGTTATCGTACTTTCATCCAAAGCAATATAGAAAATTTCAGCTCAATTGAGTGCTTTAAAATGCGAGAAAAAAGCTTTTAAAGTTTTGACCCATACATACATTGTGAATTAAGGAAAACCCAATCAAAAGAAAGGAAAAAAATATTTAAAAATGGTTGACAAAAAAGAGGATCTGAAATATAAAGAAGGATGTCAGGGATATCATGGGAAAGTGTGACTCTTTCTTACCAAAGAGTGTAAATCTTAAGGGAAAGAAAAAGATCTCTATAGTGTCTCTGGGTTATGGTACTCGTACTTAACTAAAAAAGGTAAGACTCCGAGACTCAACTTGACTGAAACTACGCCGCAACCGTAAACACTCGACTACCACATCCACAAAAAGGAGAGAGAGATATGCTTGATCTTGGTTCACAGAGCTGAATTCGGTTGTCAACTAAACTATACTAATGGAATCCATCTAACCTAAGTTTGTCAATACAAGCTAAGCCATTACAATCAAATCCTACTAAGATATACTGTCAGTTTGAACTAAGTAGTTTTAAATTTTATTGAAACCATTCAGGTAATGTAATTTTTTTTCTCCATTTGGTCCCAGTAGTTTTCTCACATCCGATTTCGGCTTGATATTTTACATAAGTTATTAATCGAATTTATTAATCTAATAGATTTATTTAAATTCTAAAGAGTGTATCAAGTAAATTTTGGACAATACATTTAATTACAGAACTTTTGAGAAAATAATTGCAGATGTTTTTTTTAAAATAATTATTCATTTAATAGAAAAAATAAGCCTTGCAGATTATATAAGTGTAAAAAGGGTCGTATTATCTATTAACAAATAACTTCAGAATGAATTTGTTAGATATATCCATTTTTATTTTATATCTTCATTTTTCATTGATTACAAATAATTTCTTTTCTTTTCTGGAAAATTTGATCGGCTTAGAAAAAATAGAAATTGCTGATAAATAACTTATTATATTAGACTTTGCCAGAAAATAATAAACTAATATTAATTTTTTATTCATTTATCTTCACGATTTATTTCAGTCTCTGTCGCGAACTCTCGACTGACGTTTTTTCCGTCGAGCAGCCACTAAAGATCCTTCTATGTAGCTGGAGATGATGCACGTTAAATATGTCCAGGTCTCAAGTGTTTTCATTGAAGTTTCTTAGCAGTTTTGGAAAGGGAGGTGCTGGCTCAGGTGTTGTTTTCATCACTTGTCAAAATTATGAGGTCCATTGCAAATAGCTCCCCAGTGGCTTCTAAATTTTTACGTTAATAGTCAGTCACTAAATTAAAAATAATTTATTTTAGAATTATTTATTATATTCCTTAAAAAGACCAATAAGATATTCTACGCTCTGATTACAATTGGTTTTAAAATTAGTTGGAATCAATCATTTACTGACTTAAAAAGGAAACATATGTAAATTTAAGCGGTTCTTCTAAATAATTTTAAATAATTAAAAATAATTTTATTAAAACTTACGAAACACAACACCTTTTTATTTAAAAATACAATCTCACCCTTAATAAATACTTTGAAGCAAAACATATATGATGGAGGATTATCTCATTAATCAAATGAAACAATTTTGAGTAAAAGGCAAATTAATTTTCACTCAATAAACATCAGTGTCTATTATTACTTAATTGTAAATGATTAATCGCCTACCATATTCGTAATTAACTCATCAAATTTCAAAGTTTACAATGCTGATCTGCTCCAGGTATTATACAAGAGTTAAATACTTAAGTAAAATTTTTAAAAATATAAATAAAGGTTTCTTCTTATAAAAAAAAATACTTGTTGCAGGATATATTAGCCTGTTGTCATTTGAAATTTTGAATGAATTTTTAAAAGAAAATACTTCTTACGGATTATATTCGTCTTATTTTTTTCCAACTCATTGAATTTCATTTAAATTAATAGATTTCATAATAGCTTCATTTAAATAAAGATTGTTCCAATTTTTCATTTCTTTAACATATTGTTGATTTGAAAAAATTACATCAACAAAAATACGAGGACCTAACCTCAGGTATACATGGTGATAGCCTCAAATAATTGACATCGTGAAACATTATGATTATAATGATTATATATATAGTACATTTTTAAGGTATATTAATATTACTAACATATAATTAATTTCAGAATTTATCATTTACTTTTATTTAATTACTCGAACTCTTAATACATATTTGTCTACTTTAATAACTTATCGATTGCTCTTACCTTAATATTTAATCTAATAAGTGATTTTTGTGACTGAATCGTCTGTTGTTACTCTTTTTGTTGATAACAATAGCAAAATGTATGCACTTCAGAATATTCTGCTTGTTAAGATAAAGGTTGTATTAGGAATTTGAGGATGTTTTCCTATCTTATTAGTTATTGGTTCCATGGAGCCTGGGGCTCGTAATTTCGCTTTTTTTGCGGTAATTAATATTCATTTTGATAAGCCCATGATGTAGCTTAGGAAGATAATGGCTACTTAATATAAAGACTCGAAATATTCATCGTCGATTGAGCTCGTTACCTTAAGATGAAGAACGCTTATAACCCCAATAAAGAATTAACGCATGTTAAAATGAAATGAGCAAAACCAATTTCAATTTTTGTTATTATAGTGTTATTTTTCTGCTAAAAATTAGGAAAATATGTCTCTAAGCCCATCGATGAACTATTTAAGATAATTCGACTAATAGAGCGCTGAAAAATTTAATTTTGAAACTACAAAAATGTTCCATGCAGAAGAGAAAACTATTCATATATGCATTTTTATCAAAACGTACCCTTTCCTTTAGGATTCTGGTACACTTTCTTCAACATTCGCTTCATCAACATTGCTCATATTTTCCAAATAATAAAATATTATTTATTATATAGGGAAAGTATTTTTTTTTCTTAATAATCTCTCACAAAATTTTGTTTATAGCACTGTATTTCCATAAAAATTAAAGGAAATTTGAATCATAAAATGTAAAATTATCAAAAATGTTTTAATTAAATTTTTGAAATTGCAGTTATGTTCAATGTATAGAATGTTTTTTTTTAATATTTATTCTATAAAGTTTTCATATTTTAAATTGAATGAACTTTATGCAAGATGTACCTAAAGGTGTACACGATTGCAAACGTAAATAGGGCTAATAAATATTTTTTGCTCACACATAACTATTTACGAAAAAAGTATGAATTCCTTTATATCAAAATATGTTTAAGTTTACAAGTATTTCTATGTTAAAAATGACCTTTGGTTGTTTTTATTAAAGCAATTTAGGCTATTTATGCTTTTCCTAAAATAAATTAATTTCTCCTTTTCAAAAGCATCTTGTATATATAATTACCTTAAGAAACTAATTACTTCAATTACTGAGGATACACATAAGCAGCATATGTCTTTAATTAGTACTTGTAGTTTTCAAGATGTTTTTGTGTTTATTTTTTAACCACTTCCATCATTCAATATAGAAATGTTTTTTATTATTATTTCTAAGAGCAATTTCGCTGTTTAAATATAGCAGTAATACTGAAAAGTCTCATAAATATCCTTAATTAAGATATGAACAACAATTTAGTATTTTTAAAATGTTTTTCAGAAATATGAGAAATCTATATCTTGAACTTGAAACCAAATTATTACCAAAATATGATGTTTTAATGAAATAATCAAATATCCCAAGTAAATTTTTCTATGTAAATTACATTAATCCGTATGGCAATTAAAGACATTCTAAAACTATTGTAAATATTTTGTAAAAGTATCAAAAGAACCATAGAAGTCTTGTGTGACATGACAAACTATTGAGTTTTATTTTCTATATTCCAATTCTATGAAAATGAAATTCTATTCTATAAAAGGAGTTTAATATTAATTTTTTTAAAAGAATTACAAATATAGTGAAACATATGTTTCTTAAAGAAGAATGAAATCGAAAACTATCTCAACAAAAGATATTTAATTTCAAATTAGCAACAGAACATAATAAGCTTACTTCTTGATTTCTTGATGATTATCCATCGAATGAAAATCTAAAGATAAAAAAATGATTAGAAAGGTATAATGTAATATTGTACTTGCTTATCTTTTTTTCGCTTACCCTAGTCCACTCTAAGCATGAAGTTCTAATCCCTTCCCAATAACCATCTCATTCAAGGCCACTTCGGGGACGGAAAAAGGAGAAAACTAAGTTTAGGATGGAGATGTATCTTTAATCATGTCCTATAACGTTTCCCATTCCTCCTCGCTCTAACTCTTTCATGGTCAATGTACACTCATTGCATGAAGTACGATAAATTGAGTATGAAGGAAAAGAGAAGTCAATAAAGGATATAACAATAGTTGGAAGGGAATGGGTGTAGCTTGCGGGGTTCTTTATACATTGTATTGGAGACCAATAAATTCCTCATCGAAAGATAGGGTAGTATTTATTATGAATGATAGTTACGAAGAGAGGTTGGGAGGAGTTTATGTGACAAATATTAGTTATGAGTGTTCGAAACTTCTGAAAGATTCTTTGATAACATTTCTCGAACGCATACTTCAATAGAAAAATCCAAAAGTATTTTTTCCAATGTATATTATATTTTTAACAAACATACTGAAAATTCCATTCGATAGGAGAAAGTATTAGAATTTTCTAGCTCGTATTTGTATATTTATTATTATACCTTTCACTCATTAATTAATTTTATTGTTTACAATTTAATTTCAAGATTTCGATTAATTGATGCGATTGTATAATAAATGGAGTACTTGATAGCAATATGAGGTCTATATTGGAGACTGTTGTTACATATTGGCTCAAAAGGAACTCAATCCATAAGCATCCGATCACTCTCACAAACATTAAAAATGAATTACAAATACACTTAAAGTACAAATAAAAAATCATTATTAAAGAGAGAAAATTCAATAATTAGAACATCTATAAAATCAGTATTTGAGAAGTACTTCGTTGTTTTGCCCCTCAATATATGGAAGGACGCTAGAAAAATTTGCACCCCTCTCTCCAAATTTCCACATTTCTTTACATAAAGAATTGGAGCAATGACATATTTAACATGCTTAATACCTCCTATTCAAAGTGGTTTTAAAGAAAACAAGGATTGCATAGGTACCTCAAATGAAACGAGACCGGACACGAGATCATAACATGATACCTCGGCTTCACAGCTGTATTTCTCAAGGGGAAAAACTTCAGAACATTTATTTCAAATTCAAACTAAAATAAATTATAACAGTTAGGGATATAACAAAATTCTAAAAGAAATGATAACTACCTGCAGAGATCTTTATGCATTGTAATTACTGACAATCAATAAGTTTCACATAAAAAAACAGGTCGTATTTGTTACGAGTGATTTCAATGTCAGTAGATTTAAGGGTATTTTTTGTTTGTAAAATATCGTTTATAAATTTTTGAAACATCTGAAATATTTTTGGTGTCTTTTATCGAGTATATATTTGAAATGAAAGATGCAAAAGTGTTTTCCAATAAATGGTATTTTTAATTCAAATGTACAGCTATTTTCTTAATACAAGTGTACGTTAAAATTATACTTTCTTTTTATTGCTCATATTTACAAATGCTTACGCTTTTCAGTCTAACTTTACCGTCTAAAATTTAATTTTATTGTTTAATTTTGAATTTACTTGAGCTTGTTTGTTAAACGACGATTTTTGTTACTGAAAAATTTTCAAAATTTTGAAAAAATGTGGAAACTGTTGAGCAAGTTTTGTAATTTGAAAATGCAACTTCTTCAGAAGTTTGTACTAATTTAATAAATATTTAGAATACAATAATGTGCTTGAAGAACTTTATGACACTTAAGAATGCAAATTTATTGTTTGTTAATTAATGTCGCACGAAGAAATAACATGAGGACAATTGCTAAGAAATGCAGAAATGCTTCTCTTCTGTTAATTCAGTTTCATTCAACTTGCGTAACTTTTTCTCCATTCTAATTAAAAATCCATTTAAGAATCAGTGTAATGCTATTTACATCTAATGATGTACACCATATAAAGTGTATCTTTACTAATGGATCGAATTTGGAACAGGATGTGGAAAAAGAAAAGAAGGTAATTTCACACAGGAAGTAAGGTTCCAACGACATTTGATTTTATTATTTGACAATGTAATTTCGGAAAAGTAGTATGAATCGGTATTCGTTGACTAAACATTAATGTATGCAACTAACTTTGTGACGTAAACCTATTATCCGACTTTTCTATCGTCTGAAAGTTTCTCTAGTCACAAAATATAAATTTCAGCTTAAGTTCAAGCAGAGACAAAGTAACTAAAATTGTCAATTACATTTCAAAGTAAAGTTTATTAAATCTCTAAATAGGTGGATGTTCTCCGCCTGTATCAAGTTTTTATCCCCGAGTACAAACAATTCCTATAACATATCAAATAATACACTTACAGGCATCATTGCGAGTACATCCTTCAAATATTCAATCAATCAGACAACATTGGGTCATAATCTCACAAATTGCGAACACACACGAGTCGATTCCCGTGTATTGGGTTGGAGGGAAAGTTCTGTCGTATTTTAAAAAAAATATTTGAATTCATTTATAAAAATATGTGCTTAATATTAATCTATTATATATGCTCCGTTATTTGTTACAACATGTTGCCATCTTTCAGGTAACCTGTAAATTCCTGTTTTGTAGAAGTTCTCGTCCTTGGAGTTAAAATAATGAGCAACTGCCTTAGAAACACTTTCAAAAGACTTGAATTTTTTTCCCGTTAGATAATTTTGCAGAGATCTGAACAGGTAATAATCAGATGGTGCAATGTCAGGTGAATACGGCGGGTGACTTAGGACTTCCCATCCTAACGCATTCAGTTTTTGTTGTGTCATCATTGCAGTATGCGGTCGAACATTATCGGGGTGGAACACTATTCCTTTTCTGGACACTAATGCTGGCCTTTTTTCTTTGATAGCTGCATTCAATTTATCCAGCTGATTGCAGTACAGATCCGCATTAATGGTTTTTCCCTGTTTCAGCAACTCGTAGTAAAGTGGACCTTTCCTGTCCCACCACAAACAAAGCAGTACTTTTCGTTGATGGATATTTGGTTTTGGAACTGTTGCTGATGATGTTCCTGGTTTTCTGTAAGATTTTTTTCTCTTAATATTCTCGTAAAGAATCCACTTTTCATCTCCAGTTACCAGCTTGTCCAAAAACGGCTCCACATTGTGTCTAATCAGATGCGATGAACACATTCTTACACGATCAGACAAATTCTTTTCCTTTAATTCATGTGGAACCCAAACGCTTTGCTTTAACACAAACCCAAGAGATTTAATGTGATCTCCAACAGTTGTATGAGGAATGCCAAACTCTTCTGCAATTTCTCGACTTGTTACATGTGGATTATTTTCCAACATGGATCGCAAAACATCATTATTGATCTTGGATGGTCGTCCAGATCGATCACTTTCTTGGAGGCTCAGATTTCCGGAACGAAATTTGCTAAACCATCTTTGACAAGTACGAACATTTACAATATCTTTTCCAAATACCGCACATAAATGTTTACATGCAACCGATGCGTTTCTTCCTTTTTGGAATTCATACAAAATGCAATGTCGTAAATGCACTTTATCTACTGACATGTTTTTCACTTTAAATATCACATGTAAATGATGAACGGTAAAAAAGGACTCCTTTTATAATATTATACAGCAGCTAAAAGAACAAAAAAAAAAAAAATCCGAATGACTCACTAGCCAGATGTTTTTTTATTTACAAGAAAAATCACCTGCCTATTTAAAATACGACAGAACTTTCCCTCCAACCCAATATATCTCAATATTACTCTTCTTATTACTATAACCTCATTATTATCCCTTAATTCAAAATACGACATGATTTTATCCATTCATTAGACTTCTAATATTTATTTAATTAACATTCTTATGTCTCATTTGATTAAGAAGAAGTTGAAAACTAATATAGAATCAGAAAGAAATCCCAAATGCTAGTCAAGGAATGTTTCGGGAATACCCCATGTTACAACTTACGGTGCTACAGTGGTTGGAGGGCAGCGCAAATGTATGCAGAACGACTCCCTCAACCAGCGCATTAAATATTACTTCGTGTTCATCGATAACTGTGCTCAACGTTTTATTTACTAATACCTGTCTTGACACAGTAAAGAACCAATCTACACGCGCAATAGCAGTCAAGGATGTTAATATATCATTTGTCGAATGAATACAAGGCACGAGCACACGAGTCAATGCTCAAGAGTGTGTTTCGTACTCAACATTATGGTGGGTTCTAAACGAGGATCATTTGCAATATGTACCCTTTTAATTACTCACACTACTTTTGAGAGTTCAGAATGCTGAAATACGATCACTTTCACTTGTCAGATGGCTTTGTGAGTGAATGGAAGTTGTGGGTACACACCGATCTCTACCGCATCTTACGCTCGTACGCGCCCACATTTTCCCAAACCAAATCATCTTCTGCTATTTTCTTCCAATCCACGAATTTTCAACAATTATGTTCTGATACACTTCGTATAAAGAAACGGAAAAAATGAAAAGATGAAAGGAATCATAAATAAGATAAAAAAAATTAATTTCATTTTATTATTACAAACTGTGAATTTTCATTTTTTGTAATATAGAATTTTATTCATTATACGAGGGTGGTCTGAAACATTTCCAACATTAACGTGAAGATAGTAGCACTCGTCAACAAAAATTAGAGAATGTGGTTGGGCATCTTTTGACAGGTACTCACCAAAACTTTAGCCATTTTGGAAATACAATTGTTTGACAATCGTCTGAGCGAGTCGATGGGAGTGTTTTTGTGAAAATGGAAAACAAATCGAGTATAGAGATATCATTAAATATTTGTTTTTGAAAATCAATTCAAAGACGAGTTGGACGCTGTTTACGGGGACTCTGCTCCATTATTTACAGCAGTGAAATTTTGGCCAGTTAAATTTAAACGTGGCCGCAGTTTGGAAGATAAGTCTTTGAGACGTCCATAATCTGTAACCACTGTCTATAACATCGTTTAAGTTCACCAAATGGTGTTAGATGATTGTCGAATTAAAGTGAGTGAGATAGAAGAGACTATGAATATGCCTAAGGAAAGTATTTCGAATTAAGATTTAGGAAAGTTGCTCGCGCGTTGGGTGCAACTTTTGCTCACGTTAGCCCAAAACATGTACGAATGAGCATTTCCAACACTATGTTTAGGAGCAATAAATCAGAGATTGGTCGCAGATTAATTAATGTAAATAAAACTTGGATAAACCATTATACGACCGAAACAAAAGATCTGTCAAAACAGTGGACTCCAAACAGGGTATCGGCACCAAAAAAAAAAAAAAAAAAAAGCACAAACTGTTTTCGGATGGGAAAGTGATGACGACTGTTTTTAGGACAGTCACGGAGTTATCTGAATCTATTACCTTCAAACAGGAGGAACCATTACAGAAGCATACATCGCATCATTACTCCACTTGGCAAAATCCCTAAAACGGCCACATTTTCAGAACAAATCTCTATTTCACCAAAATAATGCGTCATCTCATACCTCAGTGGCTACCATGGTGAAATTCCTCTAATTACGGTTTCAACTGCTTGACCACCCACCTTACTCACCAGATCTAGTCCCATGTCACTACTGTTTTCTCCCTAATATAAAAATTATGCTCGAAGGACAGAGAATATCGTCAAATGAAGAGGTCATCGCCTTTGTAAAAAATTATTTTGTAGAGAAAGATGTCGAATACTATTTAGATTGGTCAAATAGATGCAAGCCTCGCTGATAAAAGTGTGTTGATTTGTAAGGAAACTATGTAGAAAAATAAAAATAAATTTAAAAAAATGTTTTATATTTTTGTTAGGTAGGAAAATTTTCAATCCGCCCTCGTATTGGAAGATGTATAATGTCCAGAATATAAAAATAGAAACATTTATGATTTTAATTAAGTTAACGAGTAAAATAAATAATTATCATATAATAACCTTAAAGCTTACTTGAAAATTTATTTCATTTCCAAGTTAGAATGATATTTTTGAACGGTAATTCTTAGAAATAAAAGCATTTATTGAAAGTCATTGATATTATGTAATGCGCGCATAACCACCATTTCTCAACTCCCATAAAACTTTTCAACTTCAAATTCAAATTTCGATAAAATTTTAAAATAAAATTCGCTTTTAATTTATAAATTCAGTAAATTCTCTTATGAGCAAAAACAAAATACCTTTGAATTTGAAAAGGAAATCACACGAATATATTTTTTAAAAAAATCAAAATATAAAATTAAGGGAAAATGTAATAATTAAAATAATATTAATATCAGGCAATATTTTCCACTTTTCTACTCAGCGTAACGAAAATCATCAACTCCTGTCAACTCCAGAAAAAAAATATTCCGACGCCATTTTAATTTGTTTTTTTGATTATGATTGATTGAAGCTGTGCCAGGGATAGAAGTTTCATACCAGAACGCTCATACCACAATGGAAATCAAACAGGTTTATCCCATAAATTCTGAGATTTAGTTTAGAATTCTTATCAGTAATTCTACATAGGTCTTATCAATATTTCGGCAAATTATAAACATAACTATAATTTTATACTAATTCGTTTGATATCGTAGATATTTGATTGATCCCACCAAGTTAAACTATATGGAAAATATATCGTAGAATTGATAGAACACAAATTTCCCCGATATAAAAACGATATACATTGCAAATCCAACCATGTGAAAATAGAAATAATGAATGTTACAGATTCCGAAAATTTCGACTTCATAATTCCTTCTAGACCTCGTAAGCTTGATGGTAAGGGTCATGGACTCTTGGCCGGTGTCGTTTTCATTTTGTAGTAGGGGTTTCGAGCCCTAATGCAGCTGAAGACCCACCGACTAGCGGGGCTGACGAACGTTGAATATGGTGGACGTTTCAAGTCCTCCGGATGGCGTGGTGTGGAAGACTGAGGAGATAGATACTTGCTCAAGTGTCAGCCTCGTCACTTAACCAAGGTCCAAAATTACGAGGTCTGTCACCAATATTCCTCGCCTTGCTTCACAGCACGACTTTAATAAGCAATAAATTGATCAAAAATGACTTTTCCATCCGACATCTACATTACCATTATTTAAGAAAATGTATTTTAAATTGTTAATGCAAACAAAACCAGAAAAAACAAAGTAAACCGCATTTAACACACAAAAAATACTGCTTCAAAATAAACGATTAATTACAATGATTCACTCCAATTTACAAACATCTATATGTTTCTTATTATCGTCTGTCTTTCAATTATATTTTATTTATGTATCATTATCTCTACTTCTTATAATTGCACTTTTTCCCTTCGTCTAATTTTCCTAACCACTTTTAATTTTGGTAGGCAATGAGTTATTGTATGCCGTTCAAATTACTAAAATATTGCCGAAGTTATGTAGAGGAAATCGCAAATAGCCCAATATCACAAGCACAAAAGATGCTCTTGTCACTGAAATAATTCGTTTCAAAGCCATTTAAGTCCATAGAAAATATGAAAATAATGAATGCGGACTAAAAATGAGTTCTTGAGTTCTTTCATAAGGATTTGTTACACAATACAAACAGGAATTATTGTGAAATCATGAATTTAATATCTAAGTATACTTGTTTCATCTTATACTAAGTTGATATGTTGAAAGAAACTTCATCAATTTTTTCTTTCGTTTTCTGAGGCATAGAAATGCTTTATTACATACGTGTTCTGGCTTTAATCATCGTGTTATTAAAATCAATTTCAGGCACGTAATTCGCGAGTCATAATGCCTGCGTTCTTCTGTGCTATATCTTTCCTCTTTAGTACTCTGCGCGCTGGAGGTTGTGGCGATGAAACTGAAATTATGATCCTTGAATACAGGAACAGCTAGTATAAATCTATATTAGTTTCATTACATGTTTTCTGGAACACCTTAGGAATCCATAAGAAGATTTAATTGTGTATTCAAAATTACTTAGATATAAATGAACTAGTAATACTTATTTTTGGTGACAAAAAATACTATACATTTCCCTTTTAATATTTTCAATTATACTAGTCGTGTCTATATTTTCAAGATTATAAGTTGTAACTTTCGGTTACTCACAATCGTATCTTCACTAACATCTGAGACCAACATAGCCTGATAAGAAATGTAGCTAATTGAATTAGAGATAGTGATATATAAGTGAAATACAATTGAAAGAAAACTGAAGGGAGATAGAGTATAACTATAATTATATAGATAGGTTGAGTGAAGTAATTTATTTTAGTTAATCGTTTGGATTGAATTGAATACAAGTTATAGAGAAATGCTATTGAAATTTTGATAAACAAGAAGTAGATTAATGGGAATAAGAGATTTGTTAAGATAAGATTTTATTATTAGTATATAAACTATGTTTCTCCGAATTCAGAGGGATTTGAGAGAGAGAGTGAGAGAGGGATTCAGCTTTGAGAGCTAGTGAACTGTGTTGTTTTTCTCTTACTTTTATTTAATTGGAGTCTTGAAATTATTGACTATTTCACTATTCCTTAGGATTGCTCTAAATTTAACTAATGATGGACCTATGTTACAAAGTTGAAATGCCCGGATTTCATTCAATATAAACTACTTTAACCATCTTTTTTGTTATCATACGTACATTTTTTCTTAATTATATTTTTCTTAATATATCCATGCATTTGTGTAATTTAGAAAATGACCATTTATTAATATATTTTCAAATATTTTTTTCACTATTTATAGATATAATTTCCATTATTCGGAAAGAAACATGCTTGCAATTTCTATAAAATTTTATTTTAAAAATGTTTTAAATAATTAACAAATTTAACAAACTGTTAACTTAAAGAAATATTAACTTTCAGTGCTTCATAAGTTAATGGATTATGTCATAGGGAAAGCTACCATATTCTTAAGTAAGAAACCAACTCTAAATATATTGATTTTATGAGAAATTAAAATTTAAAAATTTATATTATTACGGTAGTATGTTTTGAAAATAAATGCAGAGGAAAATACGCTCTAGATATATTCATTTAGTTCCTATCCATCTAATTTCAAAACTTTTGCTTTAAATTTAAGGCTATTAATAGATAAATAAGATATAAAGCTGCACAATAAACTTTGCAGAAATTTCTTGAAAGAAAGGGGTTTTTTTTCTCTATTTGTGGCCCTAAAAATTTTCTCTTTTGTTATAAAACGACAAAAAAAATGGAGAAAAGCATTATACTTTTTAATCAATTACAACACCGAAATAAATACATAAAGAAAATGACTAGATAGGTATTCTATTTGGTATTTCTTCAATAATATTCAACATCTTTTATATTAATGAATAATGAATTAAGTATTCAATGAGTGAGAACAAAACGTATGTTCTCTCTCTTTCGTATAATGGAGCATATAAAAATCTGTGTATGTATTAAGAATGTAAACAATGCAACAAAAATATCTCCTTTAGATTAAAATATATGCAAATAAATCAACTTTAGGTTATTTGCCTTAGCAATTTTTAATCTCTTTTGAGACCCAGAATAAGTTTTTGAAACAAAATTCACTAGAAGTACATCATAAATTGCAGCATGCCATCCGAAACTTTAAAATTTGCAATTTACATAAATCCAAATAAATGTAATCAAAAGAATTCAAAGTCTCTTAATTCTCAAGCATGCCAAAGATTTTAAGAAATCCTATTTTAGTTTGAAATTAGTCTTCAAAAAGAGAGAGAGAGCAATTTATTCATGACAACGGTTTTTTTTTCCTTAAATTAAGATAAAGATTTTCTTTTCATTTAGGAAATATAATTTTCCAAACTTTTCTAAGACTTCACAGTAACAATAATTGAAAAGAAAAATTGAAGTCATTTTTAATATGTTACCTTTACGAAGAATAATCTAATCATATACATGGAAATTTATATCACACATATTTTTTTTTAAATTGGAATTTTATTTATTTTAATGAGAAATGATATAATTTTTAAAGGAATTTTATTTCTATCTTCTTGTTTTTACAATAATTTATCAATACCATCGGTACATCCAAACTTTTATAGTAATAGTTTATTTTATTTCTTATGAGTTATGTCTAATATGTAACAAAATTTATAAAAGCAAAACTCTTTAACCTATTTTTAACTTACCATTGAATATTTATTTAAATGGATCGTCTACTTTTTTCATCTACAAGGAAGTTTTTGGATTTTTTTTCAACAAGGATATTAAATACAGAAGGTGCAAACGTGTAATTAAAAATGATTTATTGTTGAAAGTATTTTAGAAACATACATATATATTTACAAATAATCTTCTATAATTGTATGAAAGTGTTATAAAAGAACATAAACTGATCAAATTTAGTAAAAATAATTAGAGATTATAACAAATGTTCCTTGAAGCAAAAAAAAAAAAAAAATACATTTATAAGATTCATTTTTCTCAAAAACATTCATTAGATAATTTCCCGAATTTATTTTGAAAAAAATAAATATTGATCAAAACTAATTAATTTTAGTTAGATAGGTCTTAAGAAATGAAATTTGTATTTTTTGAATAACTTTAAATTAAAAAATTATATTTGCCTTGCAATTAGACAAAGGATATTTTAATGTTCAGACATAAAATAAAAAACTTTATTTTTTTTATGTAAGGGATTTGTATTTATATAGTATAATTTAGATAGTATAGTATAGTATATATATAGTATAATTTAGTATATAGTATAGTATATAGTATAGTATAGTATATAGTATAATTTAGATTAGGGATATTTAGATAGTATAATTATTTATTGAAGATTTAAGTTAAAAAGTTTTAAATCAAATAAACGCTTATTTCTTAAAAAATAAACAATATGTATATTTATATTGAAATACTGGAAAGCGCTTATTATTATTTGAAGCTTCTTATTATTGTCTAAAAACTGAGAAAATTATTATTAACATTCAAATATGTAATACTTTCAGATTTGAAACTAACTGATTATTATTAATTTATAGTGCTTTTTTTATAGATTAACAGCTTTGCAGCTGGCATTCAGTCATATAAGAACTTAATTAGCTATATGTTTCATAAAATTATACTTTTTAGAATATACATAAGTCTGATTTACTATCAAAATAAAATTAGTGTATTAAATTTTTTTTCATCAAGAAGTTAGTCCAATGTGCAACATCGCAATAAAGAGTAAGATATTCCTTCCCAAAATTTGAAACGATTGAAATAATATTCCAATATATTTTATTTCAATTGATTATCTTACGTTTTTCAAAAAAATATAAAAATATTTTGATATTTGCACACTACTACTTATACATGAAGCTTTTAAAAAATAATAAAATCAATTAACAATAGGATTGTTTATTCAAATTTCGAATCCGTTAACGAAGTCAGTTTCCATTTCATCAATAAAAATCTTTTAGCAAATTTGAAAGACACATTTTAATAGGGACTTTACACACACACACACACACAGATATATATATATATATATATATATATATAATTTATTCATTTATATTTTTAATTTTTATAAGAATAAAAATTATTAACTTTTATTTAAAAATATTAAATTATTATTTGTAACATTCAGGAAAATATTTATTAGATTTAAATTTCAAAAGCGTAATGTTTAAGATAGAATTATATATTAGCGCAACATCCGAACTTTGTGATATGATCTGATACACATCATGCATAACATTTAAAAAAACCTTGTGATCACATTAGATTTCTAAATACAGATGCAATTTGTTAAGAAAATACCTTTAATATGATATGAATTGTATTTTCCTACGCATAGTCTTTGTATTTTGGGCTTCGATAAGAAGAATCATCGTATAAATTTAGACAATAAGTATATTTCCCTAAACGTTTTTATAAGATTAATGTAATACGATAAATCCTTTGAAAGATAACTCTTCAACATTTCATCTTGAATGTTTTAAAATATTTCAATCATATTTGAGAAAGAAAAGGTCAACGTTCAATCTGAATCTTGAATGGCAGAAGATTCATTTTATTGATATACAGAAAAATGGTTGTCGGGAACGTTGAAAAATTCTCCGAAATTATTTTGAACAGAACTTTTAATCTGTGGTATTGAACTTTAAATTGATTTCTTCCTTTGATACTAAACGTTTGAGATACTTTTAATTATCAAACTACATATTTATCAAAAGTTTTTTTCATTCACTAGAATTATCGAATTTTGAATAGTTGTAAATTGTTAAGGCAGCTTTATATTGTTTTAATAAAATTCACATTTGCTTGACAATAATGTATTTGAACTGACAATATTTAACTGCTATAATTAAAACTCAAATCATATCTAAGATATTATAACATATTTAGTACAGCTCAAGAGGTCTTATAAAGCCTGGCGTTTTTATTATTATAATATGATTTCTTTTAAAGGGTTTATATAGAAACTACTACAAAAAACAATGACAAAATTTGGACGGAAATTCCTTATGGTTTTTTTTAAATAAGAGTTGTTTAAATGGCTTATTAAGATTATTTAATATTTCTTTGCTAGAATAAAGAAAAAAAAATGTCTTCTTCATATAGAAATTTGCTTTCAAAAGGTGATATTTGAAAGAATGAGAACTAAAGTGTGAATAAATTTTTTTTTTTTTTTTGCAACACAATAATAACATAAAACGTAGTTTTAGCAATTTGCTAAACATTTTAATGAGAATAATATTATGTCGAATAAACTTATTATGACCAAAAGAAGGAAACTCAGTACTGTAAGGTGTACGGAAACCACAAGCTTCTATGAAATAAAAGAATTGGTTTTAAATTCAAATAAAGTAAAAATTAATGTAGATTTTCTGTGTTTAAATATACTGTTCAACATTCTAGATTAATGTATTAATTATTTTTAGTTAAGAAACCAAAACACGAAATACTGGCTGCTAAATTTATTTTAATGAAATATTTAATGAATTAATGAATTTTGCAATTTGTTATCTAGATAATGTATTTTTAAGCTTCTCTTTTCCTTACAAATAAATTATTTTATAACAAATGAAAGTTCGAATTTCATGAAAATAATATCAGTTATGACGTAAGAATGCCTATTGCTGACTTCAGGGATCATTATTGATCTTAATCAAATAGTCAATAAGTTAATTATTAATTGAAGAGACGTCAGATAAGAGATAATATAGTATATTTTTCTTCAAGGAACAAATGTGAAACAGTATTCGCAATGAAGTCAAAGTTAACACTTAACAACTCACTCAGGTTCGAGCGAGTTTAAATCAAGAACTAATTCCAAATTATCCAAGAACTTTGAAAATATTGAAAATATTACGAACATTGTTGTTCTGCTATCAACTAAAATTCACTCTTTCTACCATGCGCTGAACACTTATTATTCCTAACAAATTGTATAATTCAATTATATCTTGTTTACATATATTTATCTCATAAAATCTATTCTCTACACGTAGCATTGCTAGTCTAGATATCATGGTCACAGATTCGCCAATGATGTTGATTTCGTCTAATCGTGGGTTCGTGTAATGATGTTATTAAAAACCCGCTATAAAACGCGCCGATGTACATTAAATCTGTAGAGGCTCCAAGTCCTTCCCGAAGCAGTTCGTAGAGGAGGTGCTATCTAGAAGGCATCCTAACCACGTGATTGATGTTCGAAATTGAGAGGTTTGTCACCAATAGCTTTCGTGTTGCTCCAATCACATCATATCACATTCACTACATCTCTTAAAACTATCTAATCGGCGTATTTCAAGTTTTATTCGATTGGAAAGGAATTGAAAACTTCAATAACAACAAAAAATATAATTTTATCGATGTTGGTTCAAGGAGAAATCGCGAAGAGCCTAACGTTGCAAACATTTTAAAATGATTTAATAATTGCTCAATTATTTACTCAACCAGAAAACTATTTCGTAAATACTCTCATATTTTCATGTGTTAGTGGCTGTAATTTCAATAAGAAATTCGAGATTATTTTGAGTTTATAATATATATATAAACTATATTTAATCTTAATGCTAAATTTTAGATTTTTAGCATTTTAAACATAGGTTAATTGAAGCCTTTCTACCCTAATTAATGACGCGTTAGAAACTTGACGATGCGGAAAATTTAAACTTTTAACTATTTTCCTCTTAAAAACACATATTTAAAACTTCTACTATCAGGCTTCTCAAGGTTTTAAGTAAGAGTAAAACTTTATTCCTTTTTTTTAAATTTCTTTTCTAGTATTATATATATTAAAGAAATATATTATAACTAAATGAAATTTAACTTACAGAAACTTTTATTAATTAAATGAAGTACTCTAAAAAAAGAATTTTCTCGAGAATTTTCTTAGGTACTGCGTAAAATATTGATCTGCTAACTTCTTAATTATTTTAAAAGGTCAAATCTTCGGTATATACGCGAGTAAACGAGATTAGTCATTGAGATAATTTGTATAGTTTAAAAATGTGTTTGGAGGAAAATTTAATTAAATTGGTTTTGAATTGATTTAATATTTTGACTTTCTAAATATCAAACTGCACGTTTCATAAAAAATAACAAATAAAGTGAAGAAACTTTATAATTAATTTGATGAATTCATTTTTGACATTATATTTTCAGATAAACTTTTACGAGTGAACTGAGAACAAATTACTAATTACTGTCTTTTAATTATGTTTGAAATGTCCTGTAAGAAAATAAGAAAATTTAGATATAAAAGGGATTTATTATTGATATTATATATATATATATATATATATGTGTGTGTGTGTGTGTGTGCCGCGTGTGTGTGTGTGTGTGTGTGTGTGTGTGTGTGAATTTCATACACTAATGTTTAAAATTAAGAAAATTTTCCGATTTGGCCGATTATCTCCAGAACTACTGGACACCTTTTAATTAAATTTGGTTTCTACATAGCTTTGATATAATACAAAAAAATAACCTCTCATCAGTTATAATACACAAGTATAATCGTGCATAACACTTATCGGAGTCACAAGGTATGAAACAGCAGTTACAGAATGGAACAAAAATATGGGTTAACAGGGGCTATGGTCCCCTCTTACAATATACAGTCCTTTCTACGTAATTTTATGCTGGAAATAAGGGAGTTTATGAGTTCCTGAGGCAATTGGTCCCACTCGTTCAGCAACGCAGTTTTCAGGTCTTGGATGCTTCTCAGAGGGGGTTGCGAATTGCAATTGCCCTCTCCAGAGCGTCCGGGGCATACTGTACAAGGTATGATGTCGAGAGATCTGGCTGGCCAATCTATCCAGTGAGTATCATCACTTTCCAGAAATTCGTAGACCAGATGAGCTCTATGTGGCTTGGCGTTATCATCAATTAAAAGGAAAACAGAACCATTTATAACTCTGAAAAGGTTAACATAGGCCTCTAAGATATCCTCCCTCTCTTGTACATATAAATCTCAAGAATCGTACTGCATTTCTCAAACACATGGAAGTGGGTGCGACCATCCAGCATGATGCCTGCCCAGACCATCAAGCCTCCGCTGCCATAAAATTCGATTTCTTGGACATCGGAGGACAGGTTGCGAATCCTTGGCTGTCTCCATATGAAAGTACGCTGAGAATCATTGATTAAGCGGAACCGGGACTCATCAGTGTAGAGAACAGTAGTCTATTGATTTATGCTCTAGATCTTTGTACCATTTTAAGCATAATCTCCTGTTCGCAGATCTGAGCCAGAC
>BMAW01062385.1:0-14063 GCA_019974015.1 Nephila pilipes
TTTTTCAAAAAAAATTGCAGCTTTCAGTATTTTGTCACGAATTTATAACATTTTGGTTTGAAAGAACACAAACAAAAAAAAAATTCCTTTCGAAATGTAAATTAGTTCAAATACGTTAAAATCACATTAACTACAAGGCAATAGCAATGTTGAATCGCAACGTAATCCGAACGAAAATTAAATATAAATAAATATAGAATAGATTTTTTTTTCCTTCGTCATTACATTTTCTCTCTTACTTTTATTATCAAAGTGTTGACATACTATCTAAATGATATCTGTATTCGATATTATTTTTATGTGTTCCTTTATTTATTTATTTATTTATTTATTTTTAGAAACAAACGGCCAAACAGAAGTTATTTCAAAAAATTCATTTGTTATCTCCTTCGCTTAATGTAGAAAGCATAGATCATGTTGAAATATGTAGCAACAAAATGTTTTTTTCTAAGTTGAAAATAAACTATATTTGTCTAAGAAAGTGTAATCTATCTTGAGCAGAAAAATGCAAACTTGCGTTTTATTACGTTATTTTTAGGCAAACACACAATAATATGTATATAAGAAGAAATCATTTATATTGATCTGGATTTATTATTATACTACCTTGTAATGTTTATTTTAAGCTCATGTTGTCTTTTAATAATATATCCAAATAACACTTATTAGTGGAGCAACAATTTATCATGAAAGCCATGAAATGTTTAATATTTATATCATTTTTACGTCCAAATTTAGAATTATGTAATGGGCGATTATCTAAATGACAAATAAATAAAAAATTGTCATATGACATTTCTAGCAAAATTTAGAATTCGTTTTATATTACTATATTAATAACAATATTTGGAGATTTAACTTTTTACGCTAAAGATGCAAATTTTTCAACTATTAAATTATTTTTAACTGTGACATCCTGCTTCGCAACAATTGATCCGTTCTATTGAATTTCAAGAAAACATCAAGCAATCAAATGATCAAAGAGATAAAGTTTTCAGTATTTTTTAATCTTGTACAAGAATGGTCGAAATTAATGTTTGTATTGAGAATGTGAAGAGGAAATTTTCCTATTGACCTGTTCGCAGAATGCCCAAGGACCCAAGGCTCACCCAAGGGTTACCTACAAACCGGCAACTCGGAAGACAATCACCACTGCACTCAGCATTTTTTGGAGAAAAGAAAAACTTTTTTTTACATTTTTTACAACAATGAAGTGCTTATTATATGTGTTGCTTTTTATTATTCACAGGATCTTCTACAAGATTTCTCATTGATTCGTCACTCCCTTGTATCAATTTTCAAATGCAAGTGCTATCAAGATGGATAACGAAATTCCTAATGAACTTAGTCATACCAGATTTACAAAACTGATGAAAGCAGCAAAACCAAATTTATTGTTACAATTATTTAAAATCTTTTAGAATTTGTAAAGTGGTTTTGACCGTGACCAAAATAAAAATATACTGGACCCTATTTTGTTCAAAATGCAACTGATGATTCGGTTCTGTATTTGCTTGCTGTTATTTATTTACTGACTTTGGGCCCCGAATCATATCGAAGAGAACAGGGATATTTACTGTACTACATAATTTCAAAATTAAGTGCTATATAGTTAACGCAAGATTTGAAATAATGTAAATATAAATATGTAAATACACGTAGGCAGCATAGAAATTAGAAAGACTCCACTAATTCTATGGTATGTTAGTGCTGTCAGTATCAGATATTTTTAATCTAAGGCATCATTTTTGTTCTATCCGTTTTGAATTTATTAATTGTGGGGAGCGTTTATAATAAAATGTTATGCAACTTGTAAATATGATTTGTGGTTGAATTGCAGCACTGAATTTGTATTTTATTAGATTTTCAAGCATTTTCTATATTGGACATAAGTAAGTTGTACAAGAAAAAATGTACTTCATTGAAAAATATAAAACAGAAGTTTAGTTTTTATTAACGTCGCACTAGAAGCAACACGAGGGCTATTGGCGACGGACCTCGTAATTTTGAACCACGGTCAAGTGACGAGGACGACACCTGAGCTGGTACCCCCCTCTCCTAACATCTACATCACGCCAACGGGAGGACTTTGGGCCCCGAACAGATTTAGCGTGCATCAGCCCCTGCTGCACGGCGGGTCTTTGGTGGCCAAGGATCGAACCCGCGACTGAACGAAAACCGCCAGCCGCTAGTCCACGACCTTGACCACTAGGCTACCGCGGCCCCAAATATAAAATAGAAAGTTTAATAACAAAAAGTTTTTAAATATCAAAGAAGAAATAAGCAAGAAAATAAATCGCCATGTTCTTAATTTTTATAATTATATACATACTCAAAAAGTGTTAGAATAAGTCCACTTCGTAAATATAAATACTCATTTATATTTACGAAGAATAGTGTCCACTTCGTAAATATAAATACTCATTTATATTTACGAAGAATAGTGTCCACTTCGTAAATATAAATACTCATTTTAGTATATATATCTAATACATTGTGATCATTATAATTATAGTAGTGTTTAATAATAAGCATTTAACTGAAACTCTGATTTTTTCTTTCTTGAGGTCTATTCTTGAGTAAAATACCAATGAAGTTATACTTTTCTGAGGTTTTGAAAAGGTTTAACATGATTCTTCAGAAATATTTCACTTATAATTACGTTAGAATATTCTTTCCTATGCCGTACTCTGCTTTAAGTAAATTTTTAAGACATTGCTTAAGTTCTTTCGATTTATTAACTGTTTTTTCCTTCTATTTATTTTCTAAAATATATATTTCTTCCAATCATTTATTTTCCTTTGTTGTCAAATTCACTGTATTTGTATTTTCATTGAAGGAATGCAGCATTCTCTTATTATTATTTTTATATATGAATTTTTTGCACAGTTGGATCCCATTATTTCGAATTTGTATCATCCAACTTTTGTTATACTTGCAGTAAACATGGCGAACAAAAATCTAAAACCCTCACCCCATTTTGTTTATGTTGTTATTTATGTAAAAACAACAAAAGAATATTTCGATTAAGAATACAAATTGAACAAAACATAAATAGAAGATTAAAACTATATATAGAGTTATGCTTTTTCTCTCTTCTTTGATGATTAAGGTTAATACTCAAAACATTCGGTCTTTTGCTTAACAAATAATATATACAACTTATCGAATACGAAAATGAACGCATCAAAATAGCGTCAGGCTACTTGTGACACCCAGATTCACTCACTAGTATCTGATCCATAGTAATTCACTTAAAATTCTAACACCAATAGTTAGTCCAACTAATTAGACAATCAAATTTTTAAGCATTTTATTCTTATTTAAAAATAATCAGAAATCACTAATGTGAAGCAGAAAAACACATCACACTCCCTCAAAAATAGTATCGGAAAAATTCTACTTATGTGACCAGTTTGAAAGTGGATCCGAGACAGGAATAAATCCTTATAAACTGGATCTGATTAAATGTAAATTTTCTGATGATCAATTAACACTAAACCTGAACTGCTAAATTTCTCCTGCTCCTCAGCATAAGAAATCTTCGAAGCTCGCTATCCAAAGCTTTAGAACTCTCTTCTTGCTTCTCCTCCTCCTTAATTCGACTCTTCGTAGTTCCTTAATACTATCTAATCAATTTTACTCTCTACTTTTCGAATTTACACATTGCCTGTTCAATCCCAAGCAGAAATTTCCAAAAAAATAACGTCATAGTAAAGCCCTCAAAGTTTAATTAAAGAGAAATACCCGTGAAAATCAAATTATATCCTTTTTACTTCAGCATTCAATTTCCGTAATCTCTTACCTCATTCATAAATAGAATATCTGTTTTCATTTACAACTTGACGTACACTCATGGACAAAAAAAATTAGCGAACCAAGAAGGATTCGTCAAAATGAAACGAAATCTTACATACGTAATGACTACTTTGATAGAAGTAAATGATTAGAAAATCAAAGAAAAATGATCATTTATTTCAGAGAAAAAGGCAAAAGAATGGAGGACTTAAAACCCTGTTGAACACCCTGTAGCGCGAATGCACGATGGGATACGATCGGGAATTGAAGCATACAAGTTCTGTATGATGTCTTGAGACATTTCGTTCCATATTTGCTGTAACCTTGCCTGTAGTTCGTTCAAACTCGTGGGATGCTCAAATCGCCGTCCCAAATGAGCCCAGATATGCTCGATTGGAGACAAATCTGGGGATCGGGCAGGCCAAGGAAGGGTAATAACAGTGCAGAGACAGTCTTGTGATACCCTTGCCGTGTGAGTCCGAGCATTGTCTTGTTGAAAAATGCCTCATGGGAACCGTTGCTTGAGTGGCAACACATGTGGTTGCTGGATGTCATGGACATACCGCTGGGCTGTCATGGTGATAAAGATCAATACTAGGGGTGACTGTGTATTGTAGGCAATGGTACCGCATACCATCCCACTGGGTGTGGGAGCGGTGTGTCGCTGTAAAGCAAAGTCAGGATTGAGAAGTTCACCATGGGGTCTCCACACACGAACACGATTGTCATCACTGCTGAGATTGAATCTCTATTCCTCGTTGAAGACGACCTGGTTCCATTCTGCTGCAGTCCAGTTTCCACGTGCACGGCAAAATTCCAAACGAAGGCGTCGATGAGTAGGCATCAATGGTTGCACACGTAATGGGCGCCACGATCCCAAATGTCCTTCAGCCAGGCGCCTTCGTATGGTTCGAGAAGACACTGGAGCCTCTAGTGAAGATGCTTCCTGTGCCTGGATGGCGGCCGATGAAGCAGTTGGCTGTACGCGTGCATTTCTTACGATGTGGCGGTCTTCTCTACGACTGGTCTGTCGAGGGCGTCCTGAGCCTGGTCATCGTGTAAATGACATCTCTCGGATCCACTGATCCCAACACCTCCTCACAACACAATCAGAGCGGTCAAATTGACGAGCTATTCGCTTAGCGGACCACCCAGCTTTCATCATGCCGATGATTCTCCCCCTCTCAAGCTGCGACATCTGCTCATATTGTCTTTGAAAACGGCGTAATGGCCTGTCTTCCTCAGTCTTCTTTTGTAAACGATTCAGCACACTCAAACAAACTTTGGTTACCTGTTTCATACTCCACGGAGAGCGACGTTAAACGCCCTCTACCGGCTATACGTAATGCGCAATCACGCTGCATTTCTAATCTTTTGCATATCTCCCCGACATGTACCTTCTTGCCAAGTTTCGTTACGATCCCGCAATTATTCCTTGGTGCGCAATTTTTTTTGTCCATGAATATATTTTGGGATGTAGAGCTATTGTGAAGCCCGGTTTCACTGCCTTCTCTGCTTGGTATCATTTCCGGTTGATAAAGTTGTCACTGATTAAGTAAACTAAATTATCACACCTTTATTTTTATCCTCCCTGATAGAATAATTAAAGTCAAGACGCGTTTTAGAGCTCTGAAGCAAACCTGCCACGGTTCTGCTGCTATAAATTATCAGAAATGAGTACTTATCTTACTGGTTTTATATGTGGGACAGAGTAAGGACCTATTCAAGCATCCATTCACCTTTTTCTTCTAGATGAAAGTACATTTCTACTTTCGTAACTCTAACCATCTGATTTCTCTCTCGCCTTTTACTACTAACGATAACTCCTTCAATTCCTTATTGATTCATCCGCCTACTATTCTGTTTGTAATTAACTCATATCTTTAACACTCCATCGGGTGCGGCGTCATCTCTGAGGGTTCAAGCCTTACCAATGCTTGTTTTTCCTCCTAAAAACTAGATTACGACGACCTTGACTTTCAAAGAATTTGTTCTTCGGGTCACATTCCACTCAGGAATGCGTGAATTCTTGATTTCCTGCATTAAGAGCTCCCGCTCACTTATTCGAAGTTCTGCATCTGTCCAATGCATACGCCCTATAATGCTTTCCTGTCCTTTCGTTTTTCCGGCTCGAAGCCTTTCGAAGAATGATAAGTTTGCAGCAGCTCTCGTCAATAACAATGTCAGAAGTTAAAAGGCCTTACTCAACCAACCCGATGAGATATATTTTCGGCCTGATTCGTAGGACCGTCAACTTCGGATCCCTTGGTCCAGGATTCCGAAACAACGCTGCCGCATCAAGGTCATCAACTCTGTCCCTCTCCTCGGGGTCGGAAATCCACCCGCGGCTGAAGTGGAACCCACCGAAAGTTCAAAACGACACTGATTTGAATAATCCCGAAATCTTCGAAATCGCTTACAAAAGTCAATGTCGGGATAGAGTAGAGAATTTAAATTATGAAGAATTAGATGTAACTGAAGGTGGAGAACATATGTTACAAGAATGTGAGCTTCCTTCTGACAATAAGTGAAAACGATTTTAGAGATTCAGAACCTGAAAGATAATGAATTTTTAGGTAAAGATGGCATCAATGTGAAGTAAAAATATTAAGTGAAAGGCACAGAATATTATAACGAACTTACCTGGATTATAGATACCGCAAAAGATGTAGAAACCATTTACGGTTCCTAGAATAGTTTTTTAACAAATGATTTACTAGAGATAATTGTCAATGTTATATATGTTTTATATATTAATGTCTTCCTTTCATTTTGTAATTGTAATTGATGTCTTGTATATTGTATTTTGTACTTCCAAAGTCTTATTATATACAATGTATTACGAGAACAAATAAATAAACAAACAAAGAAGAGGAAAGTTGCAGGTGTAGGGGAGGTATTGCCTGGAGCTTACACTCACACACACACACACACACATATATATATATATATATAAAACTGCATCTCTGAGATGCAGTGTGTCCGATGCAGTGTTGTATAGCAATGTTGATTTGCTTGAGTCGCGTTTTAATTCAAAAGTCAAAAAACGTCAAAGAGAATTATTTAAAGCTAACTGATGGAAAATACGTTTGATAATCCAATACTTAAGTTGTATTTGAAATTATAATAATATCATATTTCTTACAAATATATGCATCACATATTTTTATAAGTACTGTATGCACATCAATCCTACGAAATTTCAAAAGCAGGTATCTTGGAAAAAAAAGTGTAACGATAACAAATGTTTTACGCCAAAATCAATCATATTAGGTCGATTCTATCATCAATCTTAATACTATATTCTTTTTATGTACATTTGTTACGTAGATCAGATTTATTTATTCTATTTTGAGAATATGGTAATATGGCCTGTGATCTTTCGTGCAGTAGAAATGTCAAACGTTCAATAACGAAATCAGTTAATCTTTATTTACATTTCTATAACAAACACATAACAATAACAAATAAACTCATTTTTTTCACTCACTGTCATAGGCAGTCGAGTAATAAATCATCAAATACACATATCTAAAGCCGAGAAAGAGTTAGGATGAGAAATAATATTTGAATAAAATAAAAGTAAATGAATGAAAATTGCTTTGCACCTTTTCCTCAACCTTAATTACTAAAATGCCATTTTTATTCTAAGCCTGAACTATTTTTTAGAGTTGAAAATAATTTTGAGTACTTCGGAGGTAAAGAATAAAAAAGAAATAAAAAATTTATATCTAAATAGATACGTTGCTTTGTCAATTTTTTTCCTTCAAGGGTATTAGGTTTGGTTTTGTGAAAGTTTATTAGAAATAACACGAGGGCTATTGGCGACTCACCTCATAATTTTGAACGTCGGTCCAGTGAAGAGGACGACCCCTGAGCTGGTACACCCTCTACCGTAACTTCCCCACCATGTCAACAGCCAAACTCTGATCCTCGACAGATTTAAAGTGCATCAGCCCCGTCTTCACGACAAGACAAATTGGCATCAGGGCTTGAACACACGACTCGCCGAAAACCACCAGCGGCGAGTGTGAGGCCTTGACCACGAGTCTACGACGGTCATCAAAGATATTTTTAAGTGCATTCTTAAATAAAAATTACTTTACAGGTATAAATTTTAAAATATATTTTTTGATATTTGCTTAGCTATAACTCGTTTTCGATTCCCAGCGAGTCACATTCTTTTAAAGCTAGAGTGACATTACTGTTTATGGAAAATAACTTTTGATGCTACATATCAATAAAGAGAAGCAAATGGTCTAATGATATCAAGATTTGTCAAGATAATAATATTAAAATTTTATCAAGCCAAAAATTAGAATCGTTCCATTAGAATTCCATTAGAACTGTTCTAAGTTCTAAGAACCGCGGTATTAGGTTTTTGGAAATTAAACAAATTATTAATTCTCTTTACATTTTTTCCATGATCTAAAAAATATTTATGTACTTTCTTTGTGCCTTTTAATATACTTCTGATATTTTCCTAAGTTTTTCCACTCTCTACCTTAAAAGTAAAGAGTTTATTCCTACTTTCTGATCCAATCCCAAATTAACTTTTTATTTATTCAATCACATGCTCGTAAAGTATGTTGAATCAGCTTGCACATAATCATAAATATGTTGAAATAATCCCTACTAGACTTATATGACGTCATGAATATTCCTCATAATCCCTTCACCTTATACCGAGTGATATGGAGAAATCCCTACAAAAGCGACTGCACTGTAAAAATTCTCAATCTTCTGATCTTCAATGCTTTTCTGGTGTAATCGAGGCAGTGGAATTGCGTCTATCGCTTTCTCCTTCAAAATATGAATAATTATTGTCTTACTCTCTCATCGAAATGAATAAACTATCTGAATATGAAAGCAAAGTGTTCATTAAGATCGTGATTTTGAAAGTCGCCTTTTTTTCTTAGTCTGTCTGTTAGTTTAACCTATCAGAGTCGAATAAGCACTTTACTTACTGAATCCGAAGAAGTACAGCCAGTAACCTTTCCCAACTTGGGTATAACTCTTGTTAGGTTATGAAATTATTGTCTCACTTTATCCGTAATGTCCATCATTCACGCTTACACACAGATTCAAATAATTTATTATACTATATTAAGGTATACATCTCTAGTAAATAAAAGAAACGCCAAATGATACTGAAAATGACAAGCCTCTTTGATTATTACCAGTTTTGATGCGAAGGAGGTAGATCTGCCTGCTCTCAGCTTAATCAAAATAACACATGGATCAATAAGTCCCGAGACTGTGCGGTCGTTTTTTTGCGATTTCCTCCTTCAAACGCACCAGCAAGTCAATATAATAATCACTGTTGATCGATTTACCTTTTTCGAGGTAGTCAATGAAAATCACGCCATGCGTATCCCAAAAAACTGACGCCATGACTTTTCCAGCTGACTGCTGCGTTTTCGGAGGCTTCGGACGGCTTTCGCCAGCTGTGCGCCACTGCCGCAACGACTCTGGAGTGTAGTGATGTATCCATGTTTCGTCCATGGTCACGTAACGACGCAAGAAATCTTTTTTGTTGTGAGTAAATAGCGATAAACAGCTTTCTGAATCATCGACTCGTTGCTGTTTTTGTTCCATCGAAAGCAATCGCGGCACCCACTTTTTCATGCTCAATTTTTCATGAAGGATACGAGTAAAAATACACTTCCATATGATATCTGTGTCATCTCAGCAATCTCACGGAGCTTTACTTTATGATCTTTCATTATAATTTTTGTCACTTCACTCACATTTTCCGGTGTAACGGCTTCCACAGGTCTACCCGAGCGTTCCGCGTCATTTGCGTCGGTACGACCACGTTTAAACTCGGCAAACCACCGACAAATCGTTGCTTTTGATGGACAAGAGTCCGGGTAACATTTTCCAATCCATTGTTTCGCTTGCACGGTGCTTTTACCCATTAAAAAACAATGTTTTATCAGAACACGAAACTCGGTTTTTTCCATTTTTTAAACAAACTACAAAACGACTTTACTCCAACCTCGATAACTCAGCTGTTTCTGGTCCGATCGACTTAAAATTTTGACACGTTTCAAGCAAAGGTTAGTACTCTAGAAAGACCTGGTTACTGGTTTACTACGAGCGCCATCTCTGGGTTAGTATCGGAACTTATTGATCCATGTGTTAATGTGCAATGCGTTAACTAAATAAGTAAAGAACAATTAAAATTCAAATTTTTATTGATAACATGTCCAGTTGCACATATATAAAAAACCTGAATTCATAGTTAAGCAACGGAAATAAAAAAAACAATCATCAGGATCTCATGGTAAATATGTTCCAAATAAGTCGAAGATGGTCTCATATTCGTCGGAAGAGTTACAGCGACGACGCTTTAGGATTTGAAGGCATCCTACTCTCATCGACTTCTTATCATAAAGGAAAACTAATAATTTCAAAACTACATTAAATTATTCCATTCAAATTTCTCAGTCCTAATATCTTGTTCCCCATTTCTAAAACCAGCACTTGCGGAGAAATTCTCGTACTTATGCAACAAAAATTAATGGAAAGAAATTATTATACTTTTCTTTTTTGCAAGTGAGTAAATTATTTTTGAAGCAGAAAAGGTTTTCCCCCACCACCATCAGAAAAAAAAAACTTGTAGATTCTACAATTGCAAACTTTAAATCAATTCAAATAAATCGTGAACTTTTGTATCATTTCAAGATTTCGAATATTTTATCGATAAAGAATATCCTTTATTCTTTAAGAACTTTATTCGTCACGAAATGAATTCTAGAAATATCCACTTTTCTTCAATTTAAATCACCAGAAAAAAAGATATGTTAATTCCATTCTAGAAAGAATTATAACTTTTTTTTAAGTTAGTCTTTATTTAACCCTTTATTTGAGACTCTATTTTGCGGTTGTGTGGCCTTTATTTTGGCACATATATTAATCGAAAAGAAAGGGCTGATACTCGCTTTCCGAGGAAATGAAACATTAATCAATGAAGGAAAAAATAGAAGTCTGAACCTTGAAGATCATTTATTGCAGTGTTTTTATCAAACCAGAAACATGAACAAAAAAATTAAATAAATAAACATAAAGAAAATACATATCTAAATAATATCAGAAAATACATATCGAGCTGATTTAGTTCACCAAGAATTAATGCTGAACGAAAATGTGTTATAGTATGGATTTGGACTCACAATAGTTATAAAGATTCTGTATTTTTTCTGGACTGAAATACGTTTGGCGATTATTGTTATTATTATTTGGAATTTGGAAGCTTTGAGATAACTTTAACAGAAAGCAACTCGCGGAGCAATAAATAATTGTGATGTTCCAGAATATATTATAAAATGCGTCAGATATTTCGTTATTAATATTCTCTCTAGTTTAGTTTAGTTTTTATTAACGTCGCATTAGAAGCAACACTACCCCGGCGGACCTCGTAATTTTGAACCATGGTCAAGTGACGAGGACGACACCTGAGCTGGCACCCTCTTTCCTAACAACCACGCCAACGGGAGGACTTTGGGCCCCGACAGATTTAACGTGCATCAGCCCCTGCTACACGGCGGGTTTTTGGTGGCCAAGGATCGAACCCGCGACTGAATGAAAACCGCTGGCCAAGAATCCGAAACCATGACCACTAGGCTACCGCAGCCCTCTATTAATACTGTCACACAGAATATAGGTAATCAAAAAGCGTCTAAGATTAATAGCAAATCGAGACATTTATTCATCAGAAGAATTAAGAAATATCAATTTGTTAGTAATAACAAAATAATATTTTACTTTAAACTGACACTAATAGAAATAAGGATTTTAAAATGCAAGGCGCAAACACAGTAATATGAAAACCGATCCGGATGGTCTTCGCTTCAGTTCATGCTTCTCTGCAGGCGTTTTCCAGAATAAATGTAAGCTCGGTGGTAGATTTCCTCTATGGACAATGGTTGAATGCAACCTGTAATCGAAGTTTAATAGGATGCAACGAGGGAAAAAATGTAGGTTTATGTTGCATTGTTGCTAGGAATCATTATCCATATCTCTATCATCTGTTGCTTCGCGACATTTGCGTAAAATTAATGCTAAGCACAGTAGCCTTTTCTTGTTTTATTAGCCGACAGAGTATTTAATATCATTTTTTGTTCGTTAATTTCGTATCATTTACTCGTATGATTGCGAAAGTGAAATATCAATAAGGAGAAAAAGAACTAACATCGTTGACATTGTTGAGCTTGTTAAATGAACAAAGAGAGAGAAAACAAAAATCGTGAACGCAGAGAAAATTGAAAAGAATAGATAGGAGAAAGTCCTTCCGAAACCTAATCGTTTTAAATGACTTAAATAGCTCCGAAAGGCAAAAAAAAAAAAAAAAAAAAATCTGGAGGACTTTTGAGTTGGAGGGAAGGTTTTTTTTAAATGAATTGGTTCAGTAGAATGGTTTGTTCTTTGAATCCCCATCTCTGCTGTGAAAGATGTCTGTACTCCAAATATTAGCAATGAAATTATTAGCTAAAGAAAGTGTTTATTTCTACGATCACAAATGTTACTAAATAAATGGCAACCATACGTCATTTTAAATAAAATCGATTACTTTAAGGGGGAAATACTATAAATACCATTCAATTCTTGACATGGATATGTGATGGTCAGTTTTGGGTATTTAACTTAAGCCTAACTAATGTTTTTGTTTCAGATTGTTTTCTGATAATTTGTGTTTTTAACATCTATGTATCAAAATAACAGGTTTAAAATGTGGATTAAAAAAAGGGCGATTAAAATGTAATGTACACCTTTAACAAGTATATGAGTGGTATTTAAGCCTAACGTAACATTTGGCATGCATGATATTTAGCCTAAAAAGCTTAATCGATAAAACCCCATACCAAAATCATGTTTAGGAGTATACTCAGTAACTCCAAAAAACAATGAAAAACCTCAATTCCTGAAACTCACTAGATTCATGAAGATTCTTACTGTGCTTTTTAAATGAATAACTTTAGAAAAATTTTATTCCACAAGAAAATAACAAGCAAACTCAGTTATTCCTTATCCATCAAAGACTCAACAACAGAGACACAAAAAGCGCCACAAATAATAAATAAATTCGATATTCCTTAATAGAAAAGGTAAAAACGAATTAAGTTTCAAAAAAATATTTGTTTCACCATTTAATAGTTAACTTCAAGTCTCGTTCGGGCAAAACATCGGTTTACTTTTATAATAATGTGAACGTTACTGGGGGATATGTTCCTTCGAATTGTTTGATTTTTGCTTCCACGAAGCAAGATTTCACGCTTTTTGAAGTAAATTTGGAAAGTCTAGCGTCCGCTCCTCCATGATTTCTGTTCTCAAATACACATATTGTAAACTGGACGTTAAATAATCCATTTTAGGGTATTATCATTCAAAATTTAATTTAAAAATATGCAATTTTCCATTGCCTGCACGGAAAAATTGATCTATTAAATGGTTAAAGTTTTATGTTCCTATGAATAAGTGGATATGTATTAGATTTGATTACATGTGATTTCTCGCGTATTTCTAATCCAATCGTGCATTTCTATATTTTTACTTGAAGTTCTTTTTAAATGAACAAATATGACAATAGCAAAATTCTTGTCAAAATATTTTAAGTTTGTTCCTTTAAGCAGTTATTTTTGTTTAAATGTCTTTGTGGATTTGTACACACATAACTATGTATTTGTCATAGATGTTAAGTTTCACTCGTTATGACATTTGAGTTCATCGTAAATCATATATATCCTACATTTTTTTTACAGTTTGAAAATAACAAGGCCCAAGCAAAAATGGTAAAATCATATCTTAGCTTCGAGGCAACAAACCAAAATGGCTCTAATCGTAACAAAAGCACGAATTTCAAACATAATGCCGTTTCAAAGTAGGGTTACAATTTGACATAGGTTGTCAATTCAATGCATCTATCGTACTTTTTGGTGCCTTCCTTCTTCAAGGGTGAACTAAAATAGAATGAACAGAAAAAAATGAGTTTTTTAATGGCAGATTTATCAAAAGAACGCTGATCAGTTTCCCACAAACCCGTCTTAATGGTGTACGAATGTATGGAGACATCAATTCCATGGTCTCCTGTATTAGGAAGACGCATAAATTGTGTTGTTGAATTCTGATTTAATTATATGGGCTCTAAGTGTATCGTTGCAAACTAATAAAGCAATTTTGTCTTTAGATTTTACTCAAACTACGCTCTGATGAAGTATAATAACTGTACAGAAAGAGGAAATGAAAAAATAATAACTGTACAG
>BMAW01062385.1:14073-32108 GCA_019974015.1 Nephila pilipes
ATAATAACTGTACAGAAAGAGGAAATGAAAAAATAATAACTGTACAGAAAGAGGAACTTGAAGAAAAACAGTTTCACTTGAATCAGCAAAACAGAAAAATGGGGGAACACATTTTCGAGATAAAAAGTAACTGTCGCAAAATATTTCGAAAAGTAGTTTACTCAAAATGCTTTTCTTGGACGAAATTCTCCATAGGTTTCAAGTTTGGCGGGTGTGGTCAATGTTTCTGATACATCTTGTCGTAAGCAAACATGCTTAATATCGACAAGGGACGACGAATAATTAATTAATATAATGTTTACTATTTATACGTATTAAATTAAAAGTTATTATTTAAAAAATGTTTTTAATTTTTTTCCATATATTCATATTAAAATATGAATTTATGTAAATTTTTTAAATGTTATAATGTGAAGTGTTATTAAGTCAAATGTACTAACGTTACAACCTTGAATCAATAAATGTTGCAAAGTTGAATGTAAAAATTTTATAACATTAAGCGTGTAAATAGTATATTGATAGATTTATAAATGTGTTATATAATGCTAAGCGTTTACTTATAGAAATGTTAAATACAAATGTAAATGTACATATCGAAAAAAGTTATATAATTTAAATAGCACTTTTCCTTTTCGCCGGTGCAAATCTCGCTGAGCATACTTTATTGGCGACAACACACAGTATTCATATATTCCATATGGAGTCGGATGTATCATTTTTGCCGATTTTATCATCTGCGCCTCCGAAATGTAAAAGTACCGTTTAAATTTTATCACCCTTTTTACGCAATACTGTTCCAAATAAATATTCTTGATTTTAGCTTACAGGGTTTTTTAATTCCGTGAAACGACTCCTCTTTTTTTTTTCACTAAGCAAATCGCACTTATTTTGCTTAGGAATGTATGTTCCGAGTAAAAATAAAGTGGAATGCTTAAAATGTGTGAAAAATTTGTAATTCGATTTGTAACAATATTATTTTGAAACGCATTTAAAGTAAAAATGTCTCATCAAATGTTATATTTTCTTTATGTGAGTTGGAGGAAATATGTTTCATCGAATATATATTATAAACTTATTTTCTTGGTTCGGCATGTATTTGTATATTATTTATGTAGGAATGTGGGTGGAACGGAGGGGGCGTGTGAATGAGTAAATGTTTTTTTTTGTGTGTGTGTGTTCCTTTCGTAAAAAAATATTTAATCTACAAACGCAAATTTCAGGTCACCAAAAAAAAATTAAATAAAATAAAAAAATTGTTTTAATTGTTTTAATATGTGAATCTGTATGATTTTTTTTTTATATAATTTTATGTTTTTTCCCCCTTTTTGCATAGCTTTGCGTGACTTTTTTTTTTGTACGAATGTGGGTAGGATGGTGGGAGAATTTTTTTTTGTTTCTGTACGCATAATTTTAATCTTCTTGTTTTTTTGTTTTTGTTTTTATGTATATCTGTAAGTGGGTGGGAGGGATGATGTGTTTCATTTTTTTTAATATTTTATTTCTATGTATGACTGTGGGTGGGGTGGAGGAATATATCTATTTTTGACTCCATCTTCTTCATTCCTTCTTTCTTTCTTCTCCCTTTATTTTTTCACTCTTTCTTCATCCTGTCCTTGCATCGTATTTTATCTTTCTTCTCTCTCTATTGTTAATTTAGAATTTATTGTTCTTTTTCTTTCTTCGTACGCAAACAAATGAGTATCAAATTTTCTTATGTATATATGTGGGTGGGAGGGTATATAATATATATATATATGTGTGTGTGTATGTGTGTGTGTGTGTGTTCATTTTTCATTTTTTCGTTTTTGATTTTGTAAGCATAAAATTGCGTATTTTTTGCTTTCATGTATATATGTGGGTGGCTGGGAGGAAGAATGTGTCTCTTTTTTTTAATATTTAATTTCCCCATGCGCATGTCATTACGTAATTTTTGTTTTTATGTATGACTGTGGGTGGATTGTTGGGAATATATACATTTTTGACATATTTCTTCTTCATTCCTTCTTTCTTTCTTTCCCCTTTATTTTTATTTTCCTTCTTCTTCCTGTCCTTATACCTTATATTGTCTTTCTTGTTTCTTTCCTTACTTCGCACGCAGAAAAATGCGTGTAATTTTTTTTATGTATATATGTGGGAGGGCGGGTGTATATATTTTTTGCTTCTTTTTGTTTACCTATTTTTTTCGTTTTTGTTTTATTACACATAAAATTGTGTATATATATACAGTCATGGATAAAAAAAAAATTAGCACACCAAGAAATAATCGCTGGATCGTAACGAAACTTGGCATGAAGGTACATGTCGAGGAGATATGCAAATGATTAGAAATGCAGCGTGATTGCGCATTACGTATAGCCGGTAGAGGGCGTTTAACGTTGTTCTCCGTGGAGTATAAAATAGGTCGCCAAAGCTTGTTTGAATGTACTGAATCATTTACAAAGGAAGAACTGAGATAGACATGTCATTACGCCATTTTCGAAGACAATATGAGCAGCTGTCGCCTGTTTGAGAGGGGGAGAATCATCGTCATGAGGGAAGATGGGTGGTCATCTAGGAGAGTAGCTTCTCAATTAGGCCACTCTGAATGTGTTGTGAGGAGGTGTTGGGAGCAGTGGATCTGATAGATGTCAATTACATAAAGACCAGTCTCAGGACGCCCTCGACAGACCAGTCGTCGAGAAGACCACCACATCGTAAGAAATGCACGCGAACAGACAACTGCTTCATCGGCCGCCATCCAGGCACAGGTAGCACCTTCACTAGGGGCCCTTGTGTCTTCTCGAACCTTACGAAGGTGCTTGACTGAAGGACAATTGGGATCGTAGTGCCCATTACGTGTACTGACCTTGACGCCCACCCATCGACGCCTTCGTTTGGAGTGGTGCCGCGCACGAGGAAAATGGAACCAGGTCGTCTTTAGCGACGAATCCAGATTCAATCCGACCAGTGATGACAATCCTGTTCGTGTGTGGAGACCCCGTGGTGAATGCCTCAATCCTGCCTTAGTTTTATAGTGACACACCACTCCCACACCCAGTGTGATGGTATGGGGTGCCATTGCCTTAATACACAGTCACCCTTATTGATCCTTGGCACCATGACAGCCCAGCGGTATGTCCGTGACATCCTGCAACGACATGTGTTGCCACTCATGCAACGGCTCCCAGGAGCCATTTTTCTACAATACAATGCTCGGCCCCACACGGCAAGGCTGTCACAAGACTATCTCCGTACTGTTATTACCCTTCCTTGGTCTGCCCGATCACCAGATTTGTCTCCAATCGAGCATATCTGGGATCATTTGGGACGGCGAGTTGGGTATCCCGCGATTTTGAACGGAAATATGGAACGAAATGTCTCAAGACATCATACAGAACTTGTATGCTTCAATGCCAGATCGTATCGCATCGTGCATTTGCGCTACAGGGGGCTGAACAGGGTATTAAATCCTCCGTTCTTTTGCCTTTTTCTGATCCTTTTTAATAAATGATCCTTTTTCTTTGATTTCCTAATCATTTACTTATATCAAAGTTGTCATTACGTATGTAAAGTTTCGTTTCATTTTGACGACTCCTTCTTGGTGCGCTAATTTTTTTGTCCATGAGTGTATATATATATATATTTCATTTTATGTATATATTATGTTTATGGTTGGGTGGGTGGGAGTGTGTGAATATTGTTTTTTTTTTTTTTGTGTGTGTCCGTCTTGAAAAAAGCATAAAATTCAAAATATAAATTTGTTTTCACCCCAAAAGAATTATATGAATTATAATGGCTATTATTATCATTCCTTTCTTTTTAAAAAGAAACTTTTTACATTAATATAAATTTGAAATTAAATGTTTGTGTTCCATGTGATCTGATCTATTTTGTTCGACTCTAACACTAATTCTATTAGGTTAAATAAAATACAAAAGAAATTATGATTGTTGTATATATAACAACCACTTTGAGGAAAATGTAGACTTCACCTATTTCACGCGACATCCCATTTTTCTGAAATCTTTCATTATCTGTAAGTATGGAATAATATATCGGATTAGTAATTTGTCAATTCTTTTATTAAGTACTTTATAATTGCAAAGATAAGAGAAATAAAAATTAATAATTCGAGATAAAAACCAACGTTTTTAAAAACAACGTTTTTATATAGTGGCAAAATTTATTAAGAAAGATTATTGAAATATTAGTTAAAACTGATCGCAAATATCTAAATATTGCATTGTTAGGCAAGTAAGAACGGTTCCCGAAATTTCAGAACTCTAGCTTGATGGGAAGTTGGTTAATTTAACGATAGAAAATTTGATGACACACACACACACACAGAAACACGAACCAAGTGAAATACATAAAAACGTTAAAAGTAACTAAAATTAATTAATTAATTCTGTAAATTAAATGGTTGGAATGCAGTTTAACCCAATCACTCTTGGCGACAAGAATTATTTGGCAGTATTTTGCCAAATGGGGCTACCCTGGTCCGTTTTACGGACTTAACGTTCAGCCAAACAAAAAAATCGCCAAGTTTGATGCCAATTTTTGAAATCGCGCCAAGTGGTTGGGATAAACTGCATTATTGAAGAAAATACTAGCTAAAACTTGTCGCAAATGTCCAAATATCGTATTGTTAGGCTAGTGAGAACGATTCCCAAGGTTTCAGATTTCTAGCTTGATGGGAAGTTGGTTAAATTAACGATCGAAAATTTGATGACACACACACACACACACACACACCAAGTGAAATTCAGAAAAACGTTTTAAAAAATGCTTTATGCGTATCGAGCAAATCAAAATTGCTTCAATTATTCATATGAATTTAAAACGAGAATGTTTGAAAAATACCTTTTTGACGAAAGATACCTTTGCAAAATCAGTTTAGTTTTTCTCATCAAAAGTAGGTATATTTCAAATATTTATTGAAGCATTATTATTAATATATCCGACAACGTTGGAAGCAACTTTTTCTTTTTTAATAAAATGGTACTTAAATGTATTTTCTCCCATATTTATGAAGATTATGACCGTAAATTGCTTACTTATTTAAACTTTGCTTAGTAAATTGAGTAATTTAAGAAGGAATGTGGTAAAATTTGACCCAACGCAAAACACTACATACAAACTTTACATTCAATAACACTGCACACTTCTGTTTCCCCAGTTTGAAGCATTAATGCAGTACAACACAGTTACCGCACTAAAAATTTTAAATCGTTCTCTTATAGTGTAAATAATGAATTCGAACATTCCTATCAGTTACAAAACACGATATGAAACTGTCAAATCGCATAAATTTGTTGTACCTGTTTGAATTTTAATCATACTGTGAATGCTTGCTATTCCAAACATTCATGTTTTGTTTGAGGTAAACATAAGGTGACCAGATTTTAACATTCGAAAAGCGGGACACCATTGACGGGGATTCTTGATTAAAAATTTGGCACCTAAAAAATACCTACCTTTGGTACTTAAATAACTTACAAACTTAAGACATCTGAATAATTTATTTGTTGACATCACTTGTTTAACTAGCACTAGCGCGGAATACGATGTGTATCGTACGAGAGACAGTTACAAAACTCAATATGCAAAGGCGTTACTTCGTGCACTACCAACAAACTCCTTACACCCTGACCCTTCTCCACTCTAAAATTCCCCTCTGTTTCCAAAGTTTGTATAAGATATAATTCCTTTACAAAAGTGCTCCAAATGATGCTAAATAGCAGGCGAAACATGTCGCCATAAGAATAAAATCTGAGGAAGTGTACAAAGTGTTCTCTCTTCATTTTCCAGGCTACAAAATGTTTTCGTCGTTGCCAATGCCGAAAAATGCCACTGTTCATTAAGTCCAAACAATGGTGGGAGTATTCTAGCAACTGATCAAGTTACTTTGCTGAGCAGTTCCTGATAATCAGTTCTCAACAATTATTTTTATTATTAAAGTTAAACATTATAAAATTTACAAAAATAATATAAAGCTCGTATCCTGGTGAAATAGCAACATGGAAGCCGAAAACCGAATATATTCCCTTCCCGTTCTCATACTGTTCCCTTGCTTGTAGTGCATTCTCTCTAAGAATCGGGACTTTCCATAAGCCCCGCGGGACGTGGGATAAATTGTTAAAAATTGGGACAGTCCCTCTAAAAGCGGGATGTCTGGTCACCTTAGGTAAACACCATCACACATTATTGCATCGAGAAAAGGATGACCTTGAACCTTAAAGAAATCGTTATTCCGACACTCACCCCACTGAAACTTAACATCTGAAAGGGGACGAATCAGGGTCTGAAGGGAACCGAGAAGAGAATTCTACCGTTTATCAAACTCTAAGTATCATGTCAAAACAACCTAAGTGCTTTTGAACACTGTTTCTGCTTTTATCGAAGATGCGTGAGGAAGGTGAACCAAGATTCTTTATATTTTAGATAATGGCTCAAATATATAAATTGTTTAACAAATGAATGTGCTGAAATTTTAGAACTAAAAAGAAAATCAGTTAACGTTCGATATTGAATGGGTCTACTCACTGAGTAAAAACTAAAATCAATAGAGTTATATACAATGCTAATGAAAGTTTCAGAGAAAACTTTGAATTTTATCTTGCTCAAAAAATTACAGATTTATCTCCAACTTCCTTATTTAGATCTGATGAATTTTTAGATGATTTTATTGAACTGACAGATCCTAACTTTTTTCTAAAGCTGGAAGTATTCATGCTTTCATAGGTGCAGAACTATTTTTCAGAATTTTAAAACAGGATTCATTTAAAGTAAATGATAAATTAGCTATGCAAAATTCAGCATAGCTAATTTAGGAGCTTGGATTGGATGGATTGGGTTGGATTGCATTGCAACCGGATCTCTTAAAGAAATTATACAATCTAATAAAGTACACTGCGGTTTAATTAAAGATTGTGAAATGGATGAAATTGAAAACAATTTTGAGAACTGGAATCAACTGGAATAAAATATTAAGATTTTAAAAATTCAGCGGAAGGTCAGGCGATGAAATGTTTTAACAGAACAACTATATTTCAAAATGATCGTTACGAAGTGCAGTTATACTGGAAAAGGAATTGTGTGTGGGGGGAGATTTAAGCGATAACTTTACTGTAGCAGAACAGCGTTTGCAAAGTTTTCAAAATAGACACCGCCAAACTCCAAACATGTATTCTGAAATTATTAAGGACTATTTAAAGCAAGAAATTATTGAACGCTCTAGAAAAATGCTCTAGAATTTTAGAAAGTATAGTAAAAAGGAAAAATATGCTCCTTAATATTTTCAGTCACTTTAAAAATGAACTTTTTCTTATACATTTTAATTTACTAAAGTTGGAAAAAATTCTAAGAAAATTCCATTTCATCTGTCTTTTTGTGAAACTCAATTTTTTAATGTCTTTACTTTAAATGTCTAAATTTCTATTCACTTTCATTTATTATTATATTTTTTTATTTTAAAAACCTTCATAAACTCTTGACTTCTCACAATAACTTGTTTAATTATAGATAGACTCCATAATAAACGAAAAAAGGGTTGGAGAGAAAAATAGGATAGGGAAATAGTTTTTGCGTGTGTTGAAAGAAAGATCAGACCGACATGTCCAAACAGGTTTAATTAGTTTTTCGCGAATGATGTGGAATATTATATGAGTTGAGCATGTTTCGACGTGTTCTCTGGAATTCTAGAAATATAAATGCAAATAAGAATAAATATAAACAAACCTGCTGTCAGTTAGATCATGTCTTAGCAAGCTAAATAACTTTAGCATCTCGCTTTCTATGTACAGCCAAACTCAGTTTACATCATGGATTCAAATTTACAGAGCTCTTTTTATTTCTGGATTATGAATCCAGAAGGATGTTTTATTTCTATGGACAACTTTTGTTTTCTTTGTGGTGAATACACGATAAAATGTCAACAGAGGAACTTAAATTATTTTGTGTGAAGAAAGTTCATTTTACTTACTTCAAATTGAAACTTGGGGATCAAGACAAAGCATGGGCTTCTCATAAGATGTGCAGAAGTAGTGAAGAAGTTCTTCGTTCGTAGTTTAAAGACAAGAATACTCATTTCGTTTTGGCATTCCAATGATACAGCGTTAAAAGAATACTCACTATACCGACTACTATTTCGGTTCGATAAATGTAAAAAAGATTTAACTCCAAAAAAGAGAACACAATAATTTACCTTAACCTTAAGTCAGATTCCTGAATACTGTTCTCTTCATTGCTATGGGAGCTATGGGTTCAGTGTCCCATAGCTCCCATAGCAATGAAGTACGAGTTCTACGACCAACTTCCATTTTGAATGATATCCTGAATCAAATGGAGCCAAATTGATAGAGTAGGAACTTTTCCTTCACTAGATGGCTGCACAAGTCTCGCCAAATTTGGCTGTCAACAGTTGCAAAAAGTGTGATGGAAAATGTTTCAAAATAATTATAAATATCAATGGTATCATAAAAATTTAAGGTATACACAACATTAATGAAAATAATCATTGTTAATTCCAAAACTTCAGTTAATTTTTTTTCTGTATTTTCGGTTAAATTATGATTATGCTTTTTAAATGTTAAACGAATTGTATATTTTTGGAAAAAACGTGGTGATTGAACCACTGCGCTTGTAGACTTCTAATATGTTGCTGTGTATATGATCTTGGAAAAATTAAAATCCAATTAGGATTCTGAACTGGTCATCGTCCTCATTTTCCCTTTAACATTACGCAGCCTGATCAATATTTATCCTATGCTTAATATTCACTAACAGAAATCCCAAAAAACGTGACCGATAGTAAAGAATACTATGATCGAGGTTAAAAAATAAGCGCTTGCTAATACTTATTACCTCTTTTTTATGTTTAAGGCATCAAGAGAAAGAATTTACTTAATTTTTCCAATAAAGAACGAAAATAAAAAAAATTGTAAGGAAATAGAAGAGCCTAGGAAGTGCTTTGAAATAGAATATGATTCATCTGAATAGCGCCTATACATTTCCTCCAAAACTAAAGTAATCGAGCATTTTTGATGCATAATGGAAATGCATTTACATCTGTTACTTTGGGGCACTCGAAGAAATATGGAAGAAAACTATGATGAGTTGGCTTTGACTCCTAAGAAAATCAAATATCAAGAGCATCAATGGATGATTTGTGGAGACTTTAAAATAATAACCAGGGTTATGAGTGAATGGGAAGTTAAACAAAATATCCCTGCTTTCTGTGATAAGAGATAGTAGAGCCAGAAGCGTAGGATAAATACTGACGGCCGATTGAGACGAATTAATCCCCTGAGAATAAATGTCACCAATACGATCGTGTTTCCATCAATTTTACTATCATCTCTTCAAATTCATTGGAATCAAATTCTTAAGTTACTATCAAAAGATGGAAAATGTTGTATACATTTGTTTTCCCAAGATCCCGAATCTGTTTCAGTTTTACTAACCCCAATATACGAAAGAATTTTCTAGATTACCAGTTTTTGTGAACAATGGGAGGGAAAGAAAAAGAAGCGTAAGTTGCATTCAAAAACTTAGGTTTTGGGGAGTACTTAGGGACCTGACTTCAAACACATTGGACAACTCATGATGGCTGCGTATAAAACTGAAGGATGGAAGATGAGCTTAAACATTTCCCACATACTCAAATTGACTATTATCCTGAAACCTTAGAATCTTACAATGAAATGAAGGGTGAACAACTTCACGAGGATGTCCGTCATATCCAGGGACGCTACCAAGGAAGAAGGGACGCCCATATGCCGGCTGAGTATTGTTAGATGCTCAAGCGAGAAACACGAAAATTGGGAAGTGAAAGGGAGTTTGGGGAAGTAGCGAAGAGAAGAAGGAAAGGTTTCGCCAGAAAATGGAATAAATATGAAAATGTAAGTTATATATCACAATAAAATTGTTTGACTAATTATGAGATATATTATGTTAAGTTCATTCTACTAAAACAGTGATTTTTTTTTTAAATTACCCTATGCTTTCTTCCGAAATTCTCTTATTTATTCACGTTGATTTGTGTTTCTTAAGGAAGCCATAGATTGAAGTAAACTGCAATTTCATAAAGTTTTAATAAATATCCTGGTGTACTGTAATTACTACTGAAAGGGATCAGACAGTGACCTAATATTTATTCATTATTCAAAACTGCGCTATATATATATATATATATATTATTCAGAGTATCAGTAATAAAGAGTTCATTCTTATTTTCTGAAACAATTTCAAAGCATCATTTTATTTCCGCTATCAAATATATGCTAATCAATTTGCACATAAACATAAATCTGTGGGAAACTGTCGTTACTAGACTGATACACGTCATGAAAATCCTTCATAATTCCTTCTTCTTATACCACTTGATCTGGAGAAATAGCACCTGTAATTAAAATCGAAGTAAGGTAAAATTCTCTCACTTCTGCGCTCTTTTGACGCAACTGAGACGGCGCAACTACTTATCTTGCCCTAACCATTTTAAATATGTATATTTATTGCCTCTCTTTTGTGTGTGTGTGTGTGTAAATATATATATTTTTTCTATATACCTAGATGAAATTCATTCTGCATACTAACAATACTATGAACGTAATGTTACAAATTACAGATATTCACGTTGATTTAAGTAATTTCAGAAAGCCGTGGTTGAAATAAAAACTGTACATTTAAGCTTTCATTCTATATCGTAAAGTTTAATCAGGACTCAAAACAATCTAAATAGAAAAATTCATTATTCCGAAAGCTTCTATATATAGATATATTCCATAGTTATACATTTCTACCTGCATTTCTCGATCTTTCGAAGGCCGAAGGCCATCATTGTAGAACCCAGATGATTGAACTAGATCTTCGTCATACCAGGGTTATCTTCAATCTACATTTTCCCTAAACCAAACAATTGTACACAATTAGCTGTAATTTACAACAACAGGAAAATATGGGTAAATTAACATAAAGAATAAATTTTACACAGGAAAATATAAATTATTTCTTTATAATAATTAAAGCTAGAAAGAAAACCCCTCGTAATAATTCAGTAAAATAACTACATGTGTACAGAAAAATAATTAGCAATCGAAGATAATAGAATTTTAACAAAACAACTGAAAATAAATCGTGCAATTAAATAACAGCATGTATTGTAATATCATATTGTATCATAATAATCGTATACATACATATAAGTATGTATGCCATTTTATATACATATAAGTATAACATACATATTTATACATTTTATGCAGAAAATTATTTGTACAGAACATTATTCATACAGAAAATTGGTATAAAAATTGTAGCAGGTTTATTATTCAGTGGTAAGAATATTAAAATACTAGAGAATTAAAACACCGATATTAAATGTATCATATTAAACGGAAGCTTAGATTTATTAGAAGAGAAAGTAAAAAAAAAATATTTCTTTGTAAAAATGATATCAATCAGATTTAAATAAAAATTCAATTTAGACTTATCGTTGTAAAGAGTACTTTAATTTTTACTAATGCTTTCCGCATATATTTGTATTTGGAATAACTTACAGTGGGTTTTCCATCACACTGTTCCTTTCAAATAATTCTTTGTGACTTCAACATGAAATGGTTTGAATTGAGTATCTCTCGAAATGAATGAATGACGACTTTAAGTAAATTAGAATGGATTTATTGTAGTTAGGGAATGGGATTGGTGAAACATTTATCAGCAGGAAAGAATTTATTACTAAACTGGTAATGTCCGCCGGTTATTGATAGCTTCACTTTCCATTACCAAGTTTAAATAGTTAATAACAAAAATAAACAATCAAGAGAAAAGGAGAGTAGAGTCTAACTATGATGAAAAACCATTTCTTTTTATTCAAGTTACGATCATTTAGAATGATGACTTTCTCTGCACTCTCTATTTATAGATACTTTGCCTAAATTTGCTTGGGTTATCGTTTATCATTATAAATGAAACCATCGCCTATCGATTCACACGGGATCGAGAGAATAGAATAAAATGCATTTTGGGTACGATCATTAACTTACACCTGCAGAAGCTTTCTGTTTGTTGCCAAAGTCGATAAGTGTCTTAGCATTTCACCAAAATGATCGCCAAATCCTTCGACAATTTGAAGAGGTCAATGTTTCAGCACTCCTTAACTAACTGATGATATCTCTTTAAATGTTTGGTGGTCGTGGTAGCCTAGTGGTCATGGCTTTGGATTCGTGGCCGGCGGTTTTCGTTCAGTCGCGGGTTCGATCCGTGGCCGCTAAAGACCCGCCGTGTAGCCGGGGATGATGCACGTTAAATCTGTTCGGGGCTCAAAGTCCTCCCGTTGGTGTTGCGTGGATGTTAGGAGAGGGGAGGTTAGCTGTTAGAACATTTCAGGTGTCGTCGTCGTCACTTGACTGATCCTCAAAATCACGAGCTCCGTCGCCAATAGCCCTCGTGTTGCTTCTAGTGTGGCGTTAATAAAAACTAAACGAAACTCTTTAAATGTTTCTTTTCCATCACTATATAATCCATGCAGAGAAACATCATCTCACGTTCATAATAATATTTACAACAGAAAAATTAAAGTATATTTAAAGATGTTTTGCTGCATTTTCCATTCGGATAATGTGGTATGATATACTTTTTGTTACTGGAGATAAGACTTGATACTGAGGAATTGTTGAACATGAACGAATATTTGTAAGGTTCCGCTTACTGTTCATTAGCTGTTAGAACATTTCAGTAAGAAAACAAATTTTTTTTCAAAATACAGGTAACACATCAATCAATAACTCCCGAGTCTAACATTGAAAACAACATTTTTTTTTGCTAAATTTTTTTTTATTCATCAACATAACACCTTTTGTTAATCACCTTTTAGGGTGATACAATCGTTCCAACGCTTTTCCACAAAAATTTTTTTTTTTTTTTTTTTCGCAAGAAATCTTTTTTTTTGCGAGTAAATAGCGATAAACAACTTTCTGAATCATCGACTCGTTGCTGTTTTTGTTCCATCGAAATCAATCGCGGCACCCACTTGAAAAAAACCTTTTTCACTTCACTTCAAAAAACCTTTTTCAGTAAATACACTTCCATATGATATCTGTGTCATCTCAGCAACTTGAGCTTCACTTACGATCTTCACAGTAATTTTGTCACTTCACCTCTACTTTCCGGTGTAACGGCTTCCGCAGGTTCACCCATACCATGTCATTTGTGCTTGGTACGACCCTGCTTTAAACTCTTCGGCAAACCACCGACAAATCGTTGGCTTTTGATGGACAAGAGTCCGGGTAACATTTTTCAATCCATTGTTTTGCTTGCACGGTGTTTTTACCCATTAAGAAACAATGTTTTATCAGAACACGAAACTCGGTTTTTTCCATTTTTTAAACAAACTACAAAACGACTTTACTCCAACCTCGATAACTCAGCTGTTTCTGGTCCGATCGACTTAAAATTTTGACACGTTTCAAGCAAAGGTTAGTACTCTAGAAAGACCTGGTTACTGGTTTACTACGAGCGCCATCTCTGGGTTAGTCTCGGGAGTTATTGATTGATGTGTTATGTAAGAAGTAATTGTTATTATGGAAATTTATAAATTCCATAAATAATTCCAACAGACCGACCTGGGTTTCCCGGATATCCCAGATAAATGGAACCGAAGTAACGAGATTCTACTGTATTTATTTTCGTATTGTTCTTAAATATGCAAATGAATTTAATTTATTTTCTTGTGATTAAAAATTAAATGGAATGAAAAATTATTTAAGAAGCTCAGTGGAAATATAAATACTTGGAAAATCTTATGTGTGCTTTTAATTTAATAGATTATTATTAAGCTGATAATGATTAAAAAAAATAAATTACTAAATACTATTTGATTTTATTTATTAGAAGAAAATTTATCACGAATGCAAATTATGAATGAAGTATATGATATCATAAAATTCGTCAAATTTTCTTTTTATATGTGTTTTTATAGTATTAATATTAATTTTTAAGGCAATTTTTTTTTATCTTAAAAAGCCATTTTTGCCAAAATTGATTTGAGTTTTTTAAGAATAGATTAATACATAAAGATTTATTTTATTTTCCCTTTACGACTAGAATAATTTCCTTAAGCTTAAAATATTTTCAATTTGTTAATTTATTGTTTGGTTTTAATTTTAACCTTAACCAAATATTATTGTATATTTTAATATTTTGCCTTCTACTTTGATTCTGATATTCAAGTTAGCATTATTTTAGTTGCGTAGAAATATGATGTTTTGATTGCAGGAGAAAATGACGATGGGATAAGCAGTAAAGGGAGATTTTGTGGAAATAATCATCTTATTTTAGAAAATCTAAGTGATCATTCAAGATAGACATTTATTTTTTTAGGTAATTTTATTACAGACTTACGTAAAATCTTTTTAGAAATAAACATTTATCGTCCGTTACTGGACTTTATCTTTTGAGTGATTATTCAAATTTGAGTGTTACGGAGTTTGAAAAGCTGAAGAAAACTTGAAAGTTTCATAAAATTCCCTATATATATACTCATTGACAAAAAAATTGCCGCACGAAGAAATAATTGCAGGATTGTAACGAAACTTGGTATGAAGATACATGTCGGGGAGATATGAAAATGATTAGAAATGTAGCGTGATTGCGCATTACGTATAGCCGGTAGAGGGCGTTTAACGTCGTTCTCCTTGGAGTATAAGACAGGTAACCAAAGCTTGTTTGAGTTTGCTGAATCATTTACAAATGAAGAGCTGAGGTAGACATACCATTACGCCATTTTCGAAGACAATATGAGCAGCTGTCGCCTGTTTGGGAGGGGGAGAATCATCGGCATGAGGGAAGCTGGGTGGTCAGCTAGGCGAGTAGCTCGTCAATTAGGCCGCTCTGATTGTGTTCTGAGGAGGTGTTGGGACCAGTGGATCCAAGTGATGTCATTTACATGAAGACCAGGCTCAGGACACCCTAGACAGACCAATCGTCGAGAAGATCGCCATATCGTAAGAAATGCACTCATACAACCAACTGCTTCATCGGCCGCCATCAAGGCACAAATAGCACCTTCACCAGGGGCCACTGTGTCTTCTCGACCATACGTATGTGCCTGGCTGAAGGACATTTGCGATCGCGGTGGCCATTATGTGTGCTGCCCTTGACGCCCGCCTCCGTTTGGAATGGAGCCACGCACGAGGAAACTGGACTGCAGCGGAATGGAACCAGGTTGTCTTTAGTGACAAATCCAAATTCAATCTCAGCAGTGATGACAATCTTTTTCGTGTGTGGAGAACCCGTGGTAAATGCCTTAATCCTGCCTTTTCTTTACAGCGACACACCGCTCCCACACCCAGTGTGATGGTATGGGGTGCCATTGCCTACAATACACGGTCACCCTTAGTATTGATCCTTGGCACCATGACAGCCCAGCGGTATGTCCTTGACATCTTGCAACCACATGTGTTGCCACTCATGCATCGGCTCCCAGGAGCCATTTTTCAACAAGACAATGCTTGACCTCACACGGCAAGGGTGTCACAAGACTGTCTCCGTACTGTTACTACCCTTCCTTGGCCTGCCCGATCCCCAGATTGGTCTTTAATCGAGCTTATCTGGGATGATTTGGTACGGCGAGCTGGGCATCTCTCGAGTTTCAACGAGCTAGAGGCAAAGTTACAGCAAATATGGAACGAAATGTCTCAAGACATCATACAGAACTTGTATGCCTCAATGCTTGATCGTATTGCATCGTGCATTCGCGCTACAGGGGGTTCAACAGGGTATTAAAACCACAGTTCTTTTGCCTTTTTCTCTGAAATAAATGATCCTTTTTCTTTGATTTTCTAATAATTTACTTATATCAAAGTTGTCATTAAGTATGTAAAATTTCGTTTCATTTTGACGACTCTTTCTTGGTGCGATTTTTGTGCATGGCAAGGTGTGTGTGTGTGTGTGTGTGTGTGTGTGTGTGTGTGTGTATCAGAATATGGTCTTATATCCAACATAAATATAATCCTTGTTACGAGCAGGTTTTGAGACTATTTTCTCATATTAGGTCTAATGTTCATCATTCACATCTACACACAGATCCAAACATCATATTGTAGTAAATTAAAATATTCAACTGTATTAAATGAAAAGAATTACGAATTCAAAAATGGTGAACCTCTATGGTGATTGCAGTTCAGACACGTCGGAAATTGACCTGCCTCCTCTCAGATAAAGCAAAATGATGTGTAATACGTTATTTAAATGCGTAGATAAGAAATTAAAGTTTTGCTATTACTTTTCTTGAAATGAATTGATATTGAAGCAGAAAACCTCATTTGAATAATGAACTAAATCTCATGGGTGGTGCCCATAAAGCGCTCTAGGCTGTCGTTGATTCAAATAAACAAAAAGAAAAACGTTACCAAGACACAAATGTATTCATTGTATGCTTCTCTCAGAAGAATAAATGAATATTCTTCACGGCGAATCATAGGTAGCAGTAAAAGATTCATGCATCGTAAGCACATGAATATTTTTGTAATACGTAGATCATATAAGATAAGACTTATGTCTTCGTGTCCTCTTTAAACGAGATAATTTTATCTCTGAGAGAAATGAACATCTCGGGATTCTTCTTTGTTCTATTGTATTGTTTTAATAATCAGAGGAACAACAAAACTTAATTTTATTCCTATTTCTTTTAAATTTAATGAATGAGAGAGCTCTTATCTAATGTAATTTATATTTATTAAGGGAAATTGTCACATTTCATTAATTTGAATTCTTTCGACATAAAAGTATGTACAAACGATTAAAATAATCTGTATTACACGTGAACGATTCAAAAAGTATGTAGTTTGAAATAGATGGCGCTGCTAAGGATAGTTGGGGTTAACATTGTGTGCTACCATCTGCTAAAAGGCCCCAAAATATATTTGACACTGATTAAATGTTAGTTTTGATTAGACTGTTATTTGTTGATAATTTAAATTTTGAATGCCCCTGTCGGTCAGTTGTCCCTATCCATAAAAAGAACTTGGAAAAGAAATGAAGAAACTATCATCAGGATCTCAAGGTGAATCTGTTCCAAAGAAGATGAAGACATTTTATTGACCAGAAGAGTTACAACGACCATTCTTTGGATGTGAAGGGCGTCATACTCATCGATTTCTTATAAAAAGGGGATAACTAATAAGGAAAAAAAAAAACTATAGTAAATTATTCTGTTCCAGTATCTCGATCCTAATATCTTATTTCCTCTGTCCTAACACCAGTATTTTTGGAACTATTCTCGTACCTAGGCAAAAAGAATTTTAATAAATTATTATAAATTTTTATAAATGAGTAATAGAAATAAGAAATGAGAAATAGAATACAAATGAGTAATATATATAGGAAATGAGAATAAAATACAAATGAGTTACAGAAATAGGGCGTCTACTGAGTTGACTTCTACAAGGGAACTATTAATAACAAACTGCAATAAATTATTCACACAATTCCAATATCTCAGTCTAATATCTCTTATTTCCTACTCTTAGCTAGTATTTTGGAACCTTCTCATTACCCCAGAGCAAAATTTTAACAAATTATTATGAAATTTTTGTAAATGAGTAATAGAAATAGAAATGAAATAGAGATACAATGAGTATTATATAGGAAATGAGAATAAAATACAAATGAGTTACAGGAAATAGGAGGGCGTCCCTGCTGATCGACTTCTACAAGGAGAAACTATTAATACTCATGTGAAATTATTCCAATATCTCAATCCCTGGCATATCTTGTTCCTACTCTTAACACTAGTATTTTTGGAACCATTCTCGTACCTAGGCAAAGAAAATTTAACAAATTATTTTGTAATGAGTAGAAATGAAATGGGAAATAGAATACAAATGAGTAATATACTAGGAAATGGAGACAAAATATAAATGAGTTGAAATACAAGGGAAGGGCGTCCTACCCCAGTCGACTTCCTACAAAGGGGTATTAATAACAAAACTACAATAAATTGTCTATTCAATATCTCAAGTCTAATATTATCTTATTTCCTACTCTGCTACCAGTAG
>BMAW01062386.1:0-10274 GCA_019974015.1 Nephila pilipes
GAAATGGCAAAACTATCCTGCATTCGTGAAAAGAAAATGCGTTTGGATGGGGTGTAGAGTGTTCGTCTGATATCGTATGTGCATTAATGGATACAATGTTCGCCACTTTACTACACATGAAAGTCAGTCCACTCAGAGATGAGAATTGTACTGCGTTTGTTGTACCTCACGCTTTAGATTTGGGAGATAAATTCATTTGAATGGACGATAATTACAGATTACATCTTAATATATATATTGGAAACTGATTGAAAATGAAACTTTCAACTCCACACACATAGAGACTTACTATTCCAAATTTAAAGAGTACTTTTACATATTTCGCAATCAAAAATAATTGTATTAGAATGTTACATGCAGTTCACTTTGCACAATAAAAGGATGTTAAAATCCTTTCTTTGCTTTTTTATTTTATAAAATTGTATAGAAAGAATGAAAAAAACATTAGCCTTAAAAGTTTACTTCCACTAAGAGTTAAATATCCGTGAAATGAACGGAACTTAAGTAACAAAAGAATTTTATGTGTTGCTTCTCTCTCAAAAGATCATTGTTTCAAACTAATTTAAATCGACTTTCCTTGAATTTTTCTGATTGTATGTGTGTCATCTCATGTAAAAAAAAGAGTCTTCAGTAATAAAAAAAAATAAATCCTATTTTTTTCGAATTTCCGCAAATAATATATTTGAAGAAAAAATTCCAAAGGACTAGTACCAGCAGTTAAACTTTCTAAACATTCTGGAAAAACTTATTAAAAAAGTTAAAATTCGAGCTTTTACCAATTACTTGGTCCACTGATCCCACTTCAAGCAAACAATTATCAATTGTTTCGTGATTTTGTTTCTTTTTTTTAAACTACTTATATCGTGACAGAATGTGACATCACAGTAGTTTTAAAAGTATATATTTTTAAAGATACATGCATGAAGGAATGTCCTAAAAATAAGACTTTTAAACGGATTTCACATGTTCTGATATTATCCTAGATAACACTATACCCAAACTACCATTCCTAAACTGAAAATCTTACACAAACTTATTTTTATTTGCTTTACTTATTATATTTTATATGCTTACACTTTTTTTCTAAAAGTTTCTACGAATTATTGAAAAAATTATGTTTAGTGAGCGATTTGAGAAACAGACTTTTTAAAAAAAATATTTAGTCACCATTCTTCCTCTCTATATTATTTTTTTATTTAAAACACATTATACTGAGCAATTTATTTTCAAAGATGAAATAATAACTCAAATCATGAATAAATATACAAACATTTCTCTGAAGTTTCAAAATATTCAAATATAAAAAATAATCTTATTCTGTAGAAGGTGGGGCTTAGGAATTTCACGTTTACTTAATATTTATCTACTACACTCTCTTGATAAACATTTGTGCACGTTTTTTAGATTTTGTTCATTTTCCATCTTTTTATTTCTCATGAAATATTTTTGAGTTAAGTATTATCATACATGTACTTTGAAACTAAATGACTTTACATCCAAATATTGAGTCAATTCAAGGAATTTACATTTCCCATAACCAAGGATGATTAAAGAATTAATACTATCGAAGAAAATTAGTTTTTTTTTCATTTTGTGTTTCCCTTCAGTTAATTTTTAACTTACTGGCCGTTAGTTAATCCTTTTTAAAGTGAGTTGTCTTTTCTTTTAATTATGATCTTTGATAACTCTAACGCATTTAAATATAATTTTATTTTTGTTAGAAAAATTCGCCTTCTCATTCCACATTTCAGATTTCTTTTCCGTATTATTTTAATTTTGATATTTTTTTAAGATATTAAAAGGACAATAACTATAAGTTAAATTTTCTCTTGGTTTTAACGATTTTATTGACTGATTGAAGATAAATTTGTATTAAAATTTTATCAGTCAAATATTTGCTTCCTCTACGCGCGATTGTGTTCTAAATCAAATCTTTGATATAAAGCACACATTATAATTAAAGTGTCTCATTTTACAAAGATAAAAAATTCGATAATAAACTATTCCTTAGGGCATGGGTGTCTAAACTATAACCGTTTGAGGGTCACACCGCAAAAAAAATTCTGGGTCAAATTGCAAAAAAAAAAAAAACGTTGGGCCGCACATACAATATTTTTTCAACAAATTTAAATAAAAATTAACTCTATATAGTTTTATTAAAATAAATTAACTTCTTTTTATTACATTTTTTTTAATTTGAACTAGATATGTATAGGTACATATTTATTTTAAATTTGTAAGTGTTTCGTTTCATCTAGTTTTGATTTCATAAAGAGGGGAATTTGCTTTTGTTGAACAAGCAAATCGATATCAGGTTCAAAAGACAAAGTAGCAATTCTTGCTACCTTTTACCTTACCTTGCTACCTTAATGTTTATCAGTGGTCTTTGTCCTATTTTTGATTTTTGTAAGCTTCATTCTTGAAAATAATTGTTCACAAATATAAGCACTGCCAAAGATATTAATAAAGAACGATTGTGAAAAATAGGATATTTTGATGATTTAAAGACAATTTACTTATTTAGAGAGAAAATAAGGTAGAAAATATGTTGAAATTTTCTTCATTTTTTTTTCAAACATTTTGAAATCTACTTTCAAACTCTAGAATTAAATCAAAAATTAATGAAGAATATTTTGTGAAACTTAGATGTTTATGTGCAGCCAAAGTACTGAAATGTGTCAAATCTTACTTTTATTTGATTAAGCCAAAATTTCACTTTTGTTTCAAACGTTGTAATTGTTTGGAACATATTATTAATAAATTGATTTTTTCCTTGAAGTCTCAAATTTAATTCATTCAAATGTTCTGTTAAGTCTACTAAAAAAACTAAATCTAAAATCCAATCTTCATCCTCAAATTCATTCATAGGTTTCCCTTTTGTTTCAATAAATAATTTGATTTCAGTTCTCAAACCGTAAAATCTTTTGAACATTTCCCCCTTACTGAACCATCTTACTTCTGCAAAATTAAAAAAATCTGCAAATTCAGTGCTCATTACCTTAAGAAACTCTTCAAATTGTCTATGATTAAGTCCTTTTGCTCTTATAAAGCTAATGGTTTTTATAACAACGCTTAGTACGCTTTCCATTTTTAAAACTTTTCCACATAAATTACCCTGATGTATATTACAATGATATAACATCAAGTTTGTATTGCCGACAGCGACGGCTTCATTATTAAACATTTTAACGAGTCACCCTTTTTTACCAACCATGTCATGGCTTCATCGGTTATGTTAGCTGATAAATTTTTGATAAATAAGGAAAACCTTTTCATCGAATAAATCTGCAGACTTGGTTGTGTCTTTTAGCGATACTAAAGCAACCATTTCTTCCGTGATATTATAATATTCTTAGATTCCTCTTAAAAAAATTGCCAATTGTGCCGTATCAGAAGCGTTAGTGTTTTCGTCCATGGCTAACGAAAAATATTTAAAATTAGTATAATTACTTTTTATAGACTTTTCAATTGAATGTGTAAATGTAAATATTTTCTTAATTTGTGTTTGGGCCGCATTTTAAAGGCTTTTGGGCCGCACTTTAGACAAGCATGTCTAAGAGTTTTTCTAATTACTTTATCAGTTATTTTGAGCAAACTATTAATTTCTTTCAATCCAAACATGTCTAATGGATGCAAATAATAACCTCATTTTCAAACATTATTTAGATCCTTTTTAAAAAAATAATCAAATGCTATTTATTTTTGTTTACAATGTTAATTTAGTATCGTTAGTAGAAAGGACATTAATTATACTTTAACATATATATTATACATGATCTTATGAATAGAAGATTGTCTCAAATTAAACAAGTAAGAAACTTTATTATTTTTTTTTTCTTATAAACAATTATATTTTAAAATATTGTTCTACATTTTTATTTAGAAATATCGAGTCCTTTTTATGAAATGTAAGTGGATAGGTGTGGAACCATATTTAATTTCTAGGCGAGAGGAAACAAAATTGTGCCGAAACACACAAAATGTACACTGAGTTGGTATTCCTTGCATACAATTCTATGAGAACCAACAGTGATGTAACCATACTTTGGCCATGATTTAGCTCTATTTCGCTTTCCTTCGCCAAAATGTGGTCTAAAACAGGATTTAACCTATGAGTTGATTTTCTGAAGGGAATTTTTTTACGTTTTTCGAGGAAATTTTTATCATTATAGAAGATCATTTTTGTTATCTTCATCATCCTCATTTTGCTATTTTTACTCTGTTGATTATCTGTGGGTGCACATTGTTTGACTTTTAACTTGAAGTCTCAAAACTATCTAAGACACGATTGAAAAATTGCCCGCAAATATAAAATAAAATAAAACATAGCAGTAACGTCAGGCTTCTTGAATGATAAGTTCTGTTTACTTTTGTATCAATATTAATAAGCATAAAAACGAAATTATGTCTATAATGTTATACATAATTCACGAGTTTGTTTCTTTAACCGGATTGACTTTGAACTATAAAGTAAGTATTTTATTTGTTATTTAGTAGTTGATAAGTTTATTATATCCATTTAAATACTGAATATTATTATTATGAATGAAAATTGTTTTTTTTTATTTTTTATATATATATTTTGTTAAAACTTTTAAATAATTTAAAAACATTGCTTAATAATATTAAAGTTAAAAATGTATTTCGTATAAAACAGAATTTATAGCTTTTTAAACATTGGTAAAATCTGATTTATTCACTTTTACAGAACATTTTTAATTAAAAATTAAGTTACAAAAAAATTTCATCTCTAAACTAATAATATAATTACTAGTAATGAGCGTACAGTGAAACCAGGGGAAAAGAAATATTAATACTAGCTAAAATTAGAAGAAAAAAAACTGTAAATAATTAGAGAAAAGGAGATGTATAAATGAAATAGAGTTTGAATTGGATAAACTCAAGTGAGAAAATTAAGGAAGTATGAGATATGACAACTAAATATGGAAGAGATAAGTAACTTTGAATACTAGATTAGAAATTCAAAGTTTGCTGGTAACAAGTATTATTAGTTTTTGTTGTACCTTGTTTGAATAGTTAGGTTGCTGCAGAAAATATACCTCAGTTACAGCTAGAGAAGATGTAGAAGTTGAAGACAATTTTGATTATGCCAGAATTTAAAAGCTATAACGATTTAAAATGTTTCAAAAATATTTAGACTACTTTTTGTGAACCATAATAAAATATCAGGAGTTACTTGAACTAATTTTTCAGAATTAATTTTGGCCATGAAAGTAAAAATATTTAACTATCAAAATTAATAATTTACCATCGAATTAGAAGAAAAAAGTGTGACATCTTGATTAAAAATTGGCCACAGTTAAAACTACAGAGGAATTTACATCTCAGATGTATATAAAAGAGTAAGCATTTTAGAACTAAAAATAGAGCTCCATTCCAAACAGAAAATAAGGGAAAACATTTCATTTAGTAAAAATCTTAACTCATCCTTTCCAATTAAAAAAAAGAAAGAAGTTATAGTAGAAATTGGATGATGAAAAGTAATAACTACAATCAAATTATTCTTAACAACAAGCAACATATGGTAGAGACCTTTGGACTACAATCACTCATATGAATTTCGCTATGATACAAATAATGGAGAAATTATCCGTGATTCCTAGAATACACCTCCCCTTAATAACTTAAGTTTCAAAAATGATTTCAAAGGATTGTAATCTGATTCCTTACCTACCATTAAAATCAAATTCGAAGAAACTGTCCTTTTTGTAATGACTGATACTGGAATCACTGTAAATTTCATTCTTGATGATGTCAATGTAAAAATTCATTCCCCACGCTATCGAAAATAACTGGATTTTGTTACAAATTGATTATTTATATGTTTTCTTTGAAGTATTTTGATGTTCTTGATCATGTTCTGATCTTAGAATTAAGCTGTGTTTTTAAATTTTAAAACATGCTAAAAAGTACCTTTCCCATGATCAAGAGAAAATTATTAAAATTGATGTAGGTAAATTTTATATATAAAATTGGTGATGCAATAGATATAAACTATTTTATGTATCTCACATAAATTATTGACAAAAACGATACTGATCTTCATCACATCGCTGATAAGAATATTAAACACACATTAACTGAATTTATCACATAATGCTGCCTTAAATAACAAAATATATTGATATCAAAATGAAAGTAATACTGAACAGTGATTTACCAGTTTTTCCAAAAGTAGCAAAACGTGTTATTAGTATTTCCTAAAATAGTCGAAGTTAAGAAACAAATGAATAAATGGCTTAAAAATGAAAACGAATCAAGGGAAAGAAATCTTCTAACAATTTGAATCTTTGAATTTCCAAAATATGGATTCATTTTAAATGGTAAAATTGAAAGATGCTTTCCGGACCTTATTTTTGATGCCCTTTTCCTTGAATTAAATCAAAGAATACATCAGTTCCAAAACTAATGTCTACAGAACTGAAGCATAAAATTTAAGACAAGTTAATTATAATGATTCAATGTGAGTCCTTTTGTAATTAGGAAAGTAAAAATTCGGTAATTTACTTGTAACTTCTTTTACAACTAATGCTTCCATAAAGAATTTTATCTAAAGGATGAAATAAATTCTATATTTCCTAATGATATATCTTTTCTTACAATTTTACTCCTTATTTCCATGATAGTATAGCTTATCATTGTTGTTTTAAATACCAGATAGTTACAACATGTTTTTATCAATGATATTTCAGAGGTATTTTTCTATTAATATTCTGAACACAATTCACTTTCCCCCGTTATACATTACTATAACTAATGCTGTTAAAATCAGAATATGACAAGAAGTATTTATCCCCAAATAAGGAAGATTCTAGAATCTAGATTCTTTTGATTATGTACTAAACTAGTAGAAACTTTCAAATGTGATGTGTAATTAATAGCATTATTATTAAAATGTATAAAAAAATCGCCATCCTGTGATAGTTTTATTTTCGAAGAATAATCGTGTAATGTTGTATGGTACCTTTTCGAACACTTATTACAATAGAATTAAATTATATATTTTGTATAACTATTAAAATAATGACTCCAATTCAGTAAATTTAAACACTATTTGTTTCAATTAAAACTCCTGTTGAATGTTCATATTTTTGAATTTACTGCAAAGAAATAATGCATGAGTTGTGCAATGTAAAATCAATCTTTGAATCACTGTAATCTTTTAGAAAAGCCATTGTAAACTTCGACTTTTTTTCACACATAATAATTTCTTTAGACAGCTTCTGTCCATCGGCATGTTTTTCCAAAAAGAGCTATAAACTTCCTACACGCAGAATTTCTGCGCTTTCCATGGTCTATTCTCCTTCTTTACAAAGATTAACATTTACTTATTTTTGTAAAAAATAATTATTATTAATATTTCATATATTTTGACTACTTTAAATTCTGAAGTATTTAAATTGCGAATTGATTCACTGTAAGTAAAGTGACTATCATGAAAAGCCTTTGATATCATCACCACATTTATCGGCTTAATACCTCAAAATCTGAAATGTAAAGTGTACATCAGTTTCCGTTTTATTTTAACAATTTATTCAGGTCATCTACACCTCATAATAAAGCTAATCAACAAATGGAACACTTCTATTAACAGAGCTACGTTATCTGAGGCAGAAACTTATAAATATTGTATTTTTTGAAAATTTGTTAAATCATGATTATGATGAATAGTTAAAACAAGAATTTGTTTCAAACTTAACCAATAATTAACATTGCTTTTAAAAACTAGACGATTGAATTTTGATAATTTTACATTGGACTTTGAGTATAACATATTTTTAAGTATTCAATTTAGTTGCAGAAACTTTAATTGCATTCGCTTTTCAAAAAAGGTTTAAATATAAAAGATGTTCTCATATATACATTTGGAACATTTTTGTCAAGATTATAAATTTCTGTTTCCATATTGTGTGAATCCTCCAAGATATTTTCAATTTTAAAAGATAATATATCTATTTCATTTCTATTTCAAAGCAAAATATTTCATTTCTATTTAATTCTTCAGAATGAAGAATCTGATCTACTAATTGGTCTTTTATTAAAAAGTCGTTAGTTTTGTAGACACAACTTTCAAAACACTTAACGTCTTTTTTTTCATTTATCAGCATTTGCAGACATTTTTAATTACGCTCTAGAACAAAAAAAAACCAACGAACCAAGAAGGAGTTGTCCGATAGAGACAAAAATCGTCGAATAGGACAGAAAATATTTACAATAAAATGATTAAATATTTACAGAAAATAAAATGATTAAAATTTCAAAAAAAATAAATGATTTATTTCAGTCACATAATTACAAAGTAACGAGTTCAATAAGGTGTTAATGCAACTCTAGCCAGCAAACAAGTTGCCACATGACGTGGCATTAAGTGTATAAGCTCTCTGATGGTCTACTGCGGTATTTCTTGCAGAATTTGCTGCAATTGTTGGGCTGGGTCATCAACATTCCATGATAGATGCAGTAGATGCAAAAGTAAGTTAATTAACTTAAATATATATTTGTGCAAATTGTGACGTTGACTTATTTGCGATTTTCTCTTCACTGACCTTTAGGTTGGTTGGTTGGTTTTATTAACATCGCACTAAAAGCAACACGAGGGCTATTGGTGACGTACCTCGTAATTTTGAACCACGATCAAGTGACGAGGACGACACCTGAGCTTTTACCCCCTCTCCTAACTTCCACACCATGCCAACGGGAGGACTTAAGACCCCGACAGATTTAACGTGCATCAGTCCCATTTACACTGCGGGCCTTTATCGGCCACGGATCATACCAGTGTTTGAACGAATACTGCCGGCCACAAATCCGAAACCATGACCACTAGGTTACCACGGCCTCTTAAAAATAATAGTAATGAATAGGTGGTTGTTATTAGGGGAAACAAATATTTATCAAAATTGAATCAGAACAAAATAAATAATTATATTTGAATAATGAAAAATTTGTTATCAAAGATTCTGATAAGAAGCTGTAATATTTCTTAAGAGCTTTCGTTTCGTACAAATTTGTTTAATATTTCGTATAAATGGAATATTATGATAAACAGACTTGAATTAAACTAAAAACACACTTTCAGAAAAGTAAAAAAAACTTGACTGTGTTGAAGCATACATAAACAATTCTTGACTTACTGAATAAAATGAGCATCCACACTAGGGTCTCCATAAATCATGTTGAGTCAGACTTTTTTTTTTCAATTTAAAACAGATCCTTTAATCAAAAGAATTAGAATTCATTAATGGGGCATACATTTTGTTCACAATATGTATGAAAGAAATAAAGAATAAAAGTGTAGAATTATCAATTGAATCAATAGCTTTCGCTGACAGTTACAACAGTGTTTCTTAAGCAAACTATGACATTTTGGTTTACATCATGGAAACGAATATAAGTAATACTGTAAGATGCTTATCATAATACAAACTTAAGTGAAGAATGAGTCAGGTTTCGATTAGAAAAAGAAAAAAAAATAACAGTGATCGTTTCCAAAGTGCAGATATGATGATAAAGGAAGGACTAATAATAGATGGACATACGCCCTACAAACTTTTATTTGAGAACCTGTAACTGGGCATTAATATTGAAAAGAGGCAAAGTATGAATTCTGAATAGAAATATCAAAGGACATTATGTAAAAATATTTAGAGTAAGAATATTTGTTGGAATATTGTTACAGTAAGAATATTCATATGGATCATATTCTTTATTTATGAATAATAATGCAAAAAGAAACCGTTTCGTCGAATTATTTGAATCTGAAGCTTTTAAACGAATGTTTCAATAGTTAACAACATTGTTGCTGCATTGATTTATGTTATTTGCGTGTACAAATTAAGAACAGTACCACATTCCATTTTCAATTCATTTAGATTTTCTGAATTATTCTAATTTTCTGAGCTCTCCTTGATACATATTATAGCTATTTTCTTTTGTTTCAAGCTAAAATTTTATATCATATTCAGTATTTTTAAAATATCCTTTTTTGTATTCATACAGTTTGCCCAATAGGTATTGGGTCTCCTTTTTTTACAGGTAGTTGGAAGGGTTTGATGTTGGCCTTTAGAGATAAGATGAATGGAGAGGATGTGATTTGTAAATTAACTTCTTAATCATAGCACGATTTTGACAAAATTTTAAATCTACTAATGTAAAAAAAAAAAAAAAAAAAAAAAAAATTTATTTAAAATTAATTGTTTTTTAAAATTAAAAAAAAATTTAAATAAAATTTTTTAAAAAAAGTTAAATTATTT
>BMAW01062386.1:23141-34134 GCA_019974015.1 Nephila pilipes
TTTTTTTAAATTTGAACTAGATATGTATAGGTACATATTTATTTTAAATTTGTATGTGTTTCGTTTCATCTAGTTTTGATTTCATAAAGATGGGAATTTGCTTTTGTTGAACAAGCAAATCGATATCAGGTTCAAAAGACCAAGTAGCAATTCTTGCTGCCTTTTCAAAATGTTTATCAGTGGTTATACAGGATGTCTGTTTATATAAGATTTTTAATTTTTAATACTAATACCGTTTCTAATATACGAAACGCTATTACTTCTCAAATATACAATTTCCTAACATATGTTAGGCAGAAAGTGTAGAAATAATTATTAGTAACAATGAATTTTTTACTTTCAGAATCCATATGCTTATTATAAGTATCGATATTAATAACCCCTTTTTCTTAACCTACAACATAATATCTATGTTAAAGAGATATAAATATAAATATATAATGCTAATTTTTAATCGAGAATTTTCTGAATATTTTTAAAGTATTGCGATGCATAGTTAAAGCACAATTCTCAATTTAATAATTTATAAGTACAACATTTAGTGTTACTGAAAATTTAAACGTTGTATCAAGATCATTAAACAATCTAGGATTTTACTAATTGCATTAATGACCTTAAGAATAATTAGTCGCCTAGTATCTAACAGTTAGCCCATTTCAGCTAAATTGACTGAATCCTAGACAATTCAGCACACCATTGATAATGGTTTCTGTAATTAATATACAGCCTCTAGGGAAATTCATAAACTTCTTTAAAGACGACAAACTGTGCAGGCTGCGTATTAGTCTACTCTTTTCTGTTTGCATTTATAAAAGAATGCTACATGATTATACGTGAAGTACTGACTTTTTTTAAGATGTTCTTTTTAACAAAATCAAAGTGCAAACATATTATTCATTTTTCTTTAGTTATTTAGCAGTCTTTACGAAAATCTACCTTAGTAAAAGTCTATGCATACAAAGCTCTTGAATTTATTTTTGAATTAATATATGATAAATTAATGAATATTATAAATGAAAAATAACCGATAAAATACCCTGATATATTTCACACGCTCAATCTTATTCAAAAATGTACGTTAGAAATGTATTAAGGACTTCTAAGGGAATATGATATTTATATAGAAGCATAAATTAGGTGTATGCTTTTTTAATTTGGAGTGGGTTTCAAATATAATGATTGCAATAAATGTCATAAAAATAATTTAAAAAAACCTTTTAATTTCATTATTTTGTTACAGGAATGTATAACGTTACAAACTGCAGATGTTAAGTCGGCCGTCGTTTTTATTCAGTTATTTTATATAATTTAATTCTTTTATAGCAGTTTTACTCGTTCAAGCGAGTCTACGTTCATTTTATGAGATTTATGCAGATAATTTGTAACTGAAAGTAATTGCAACTTACTATATGAAATATTTAGTACAAGGTAACAAAGCATAAAGACTTAAAATATGTATTTAAATGTTTCAGACATGAGAGGTAACATAATTTTATAAATATTGATGTAAAAGTATAAAAATTATTTTAAACTTTCATTTCAAAGAACCTAAAATGAATGCTTTAAATATTTTTATTTTATTTTGAAGCATTAAAAGTAATAAATTTCTCTAAATATTTAATTACTTTGTTAACATTTGCTTGAAAAATAATATTAAAAGTTATCACAAATGAATATATATTATTAGATTAAAAATTATTCTCACTAATAACACCGGTTCTTAAAAGGAATATATGACATTATGGCAATATACCCTTATAAATTTAGCAATATATGTAATATTAATTTATTATTCCCGACATTTGTAGTTAGCGATTTGTAACATTCTCAAAAGTTCATAAATACGTTATTAGAATAATTTTGGGAATTGCGCCGCCCAGAAACAAAAATTTATTGAAGTCTTAGAACAACAATGAAAACATAAAAATGTATAAAATAATTAATCAACTTTTATTTTTCTTTTAAATAACTGACAAATATAGAAGTGTGTAAACACACACTTATAACAGACACATATACATATGATATATAAATAATAATGATGATAGAGTATTTCGAAAACAATAAATTTATTAAATCATCGTTCCTAAAGTTTTAAAGAAAAAAATGCAACAATTTTATTGTAACAACTATAATTGCAAATTATTCCATTAATGTATAAGTAACTAATGACCCTAATATATAAAATGTTTTTATATTTTGTGAGATGTATTTTGTTTTCTTCACAAATAGTTAAGAGAAAAAAAAAGATTAAAGGGTGATAATGTTTGAAAATTATTTGTTTGTTTTAAATTTAAATTAAACATTATACAATAAGAAGAAATTAATTTTGTGTAATTAATGTAATTTTTTTTTAAAAAAATTAAACACTGCTTACATTTTTGTAGAACATAAATGAAATATGTTTGCACCTGGTATAATTTAACCTTACTGTTCTCTTCGGGTCTATTTGACCCGAAAAATAATTTATACGTTTATAGAAAAATATAGTGTGGGGATATTTTCATGAAATGTGACGACTTTGTTAGCAAATATTTAAATGCATTTTTCTAGAAGGACTAATGTGTTTAATTGTATTTCCAAGGAATATTTTTCAATTCATTGCTAAGGTACTGTTAGAGTCATAGTGACACGATTAAAAAATACACTTTCTTTTAGTTATAAACATTCAGATTTGCTTGGAATAAATCAAATGAAATGTGTAACAATAAAATTTCTAACTTATAGATACTTGCTTTCTTGAAAGATCAAAAGATTGATACCGTTTGGGGATGAACAAAAGTATTCGTATATGTTACAACTTTTAATTTACATATTCTATTTCTGTATCTAATAGTCTTCAAAGCTGTTGTGCCTTTGAGTGTGATTGTAGAAATGACAAATTCTAAAACACTGAGTGACGCTGAAATAGCTAAGCTAATTGAAGTCTCTATAAAGTGTAAAGGAAAATATATCTGAGCATGAAAATGATACATGTGATGAAATTAAAAGTGATAGTTCTGATAATGATTTTTATATTGATATTCAACAAATGTGCAATATACAGAATGTTCAATCCAAAAATCATGAAATGCAGTGGAAAATAGATTCGATTCCATATTCTGGCCCCTATTAACGTCTGCTAATATTATAAAAACTACTCCAGGTGTCACAAGATATGGTACAGGAGAGACAGCAGGTGAAAAAAGTGCATTTGAGACAGTGTTCAGTTCCCCAATTCAAACCGAAATAAAAAAAAATAACAACTATTAAAAAAGTAAAAGTGTATGGAAAATAATGGAAAAATATCAAAAGTAAAACTTTTCAATCATGTATTTGATTATTTTTATTACCTGGTGTTAATAAATCACAAGAGGAATCAACGAAAAGCATGTGAGATATTGATACAGGTAGAAACATACTTCATGTGACAACGTCCATCGAAACCTACTGCTCTATATCTAGTGTTATTCGCTTTGATAATAAGCCCACTTGAAAAGAAAGATGATTAGTGGATAAATTAACTCTACTACGAAATATATGAGATTAATCTGCACGTCAAAGAATAACAAAAATGTAATATGTTATGCTACAGTTGTAAGAAACATATTTGCAAATCTCATGTAAAATATTACTAATTGCAATCTAAATTGCAAATAAAGATAAGCTTCAATTTCAAATTTATTGTATTATTTGTACAGATACTTAATATTATTTGATCTAAATTTACACTTAACTACTTTACTATTTCTTAATATATTTTTACATGATACTTTTTATTCACTGCTAAAAATAACAATATTCGGAATCGGGGCTTTTGACCTCATCACTACTAACGTGTAGTAAATATTAACATAACATTAACGTTAAATTTATTCAAACAAAAAATAATGTACAATCAATGGAATTTAATTGTATTTATAAACATTAGATCTTCAATTGGAAATAAAAATTAAAGCTGGACATTTCAAACTTCGTTTTTGTTTAAGTTTCACACTTATTTTATTCTATTAAAATCTACATTTAAAAAACTAATACCCCAATCAAAAACATTGGGACTGAACATCCAAATGATTAAACTGTGGTATTCAAAGAAGGAATAGTGGGAGCTCCAGGGCGTCGAAACTGCGTATTCAGCAGGTGTATATAAGGAGCGATTCTCAATCAGATGATCAAAATTTCGGTTGCTTTTTAACTTTAGATATTTCACGTCAGCTGTAACAATACCTCGCCTAAAGATTCGAACATATCACTTGCAGATGTCTGAGTTTCAAATCGGTTGTGATGTCGGAATGAAAAAGGCTGAAGGAAATAATCGAAAAAGCGCTTGAAATCTGTGTTGAAACGAAGTCACGATTACATTATGGTGGAAAGAGTACGTCAATAACTGCAGATATCAGGGTCAGAATGGCAGCGTCAGCCCGAGGACTATATCAGAACGGGAAGACATAACGATTGTCAGAGCAGCTGTCACAGAACCGGATTCGTCGTTATCCACCTTGTGACCTGCACACAAGAGTCCAATTTGACCCTCTACAGACGACTGAGGGTGGGAATTTCGTTCGCCCTGACCATTACGCCGCTTACCTCTCCAACCTGTACAACGTCAAATCCGATTTCAATGGTGTCTTGCTCAGTCAACTTGGAACTGCCTGATTGGGGACGTATAGTCTTTATTGACGAGTCATGTTTTCAACTGAGTCCTGACGACAATAGCAGACCTGTCTGGAGACGTCCAAGGCTGCGCAGGTATCCTTCCCTTACTATAGCACGCCTCGCAGGCCCACAATAGGGCCTGTGTGGCGTTATGATCTTGGATGCCATCTGCCTTAACAGCTGGAACCCTTTAGTAGTCATTTCTGGCACACTGACAGCACTCAGTACGTAGACGACATTCTACGACTGGTTATGTTACGGCTTCTTTTTGAGACAACTAGTACGGACTTTTTTAACAAGATAATGCTTGACAGCACACAGCCTGTGTTGATATGAATTATCTCCAAGCTATCACTACACTTCCTAGGTCACCTGATTTAACTCCCATCAGACAAATTTGGCACATTATGGGACGATGATTGCAACTATTCCGGAATTTCGACGATTTAGCTCAACAGCAGGAGACAATTTGGAACAACATTCTGATGGGCACCATCCGGGAACCTTATGATTCTGTGCAATGCCTGTTGATAGCTTTCATCCAGGTCAGAAGTGGACCAATGTCTTATTGATTTCCTCCCTTTGTAACGGCCAAACTTTGTAAGAAAAACAGTCAATTGTTCTGAAATTTTATTATTTTATTATTGTATTGTTTTTCTATGATTGTCCCGAAAATCCCGCGAGGTTTATCCCACTTCCAAAACTCCTTCTTGATGCGCTGTTTTTTTTTATATTATAGATTGTAGTTTAGAAGTAGGAATTATATTTAAGATATTTATTAAAACTCTTAAATGTATTTTAATTGTTAAAACAAATGTCATGTTTTCACACTTGCCACTCAGAAAACGAACACCCATTTTTCATGAATCGAATATGACTGTTGAATGAATTAAAGTTTTTAAAAAGATTCTTGGGACGGAACTGACTTTTAAAGAATATTTCATTGAAGCTAATAATAATACAATATGCCTTCAAAATTATAGATACATCTGCTATATAAACCATACTGCTAAACACCAGAATATTTCAAAGATAACTTTCTGATCATATAAAAAAAAATATTTGGATAAGTTTAATAGATGTAGGGATAAATTCTAATCAAGTGAATAAATACACAAATGATCTTTATAATAATATGCATTTTTGTTTTTTCGTCTGATATTATTCGAAATATATTGCTTTAACTATACAAACAAGTACATTGTTTCAAAAATTTATTTTTTTAAATGTATAGAAAAGTACAATGCTTCGAAAATACATTACATTAAGTGTACAAAGAAATACATCTTTTCAAAACGTCGTAGTTTTAAACGTACAAATCATCTATCCTTTCAAAAAGTCATTGCTTTAAATTTAGAAAAAATATATTTTAAAAAAGTAAAAGAAAGATAGGTTCTTAAAAATTTGTAAATTATTTATTGTTGTACAAGAAGAAACATAGTGAATCGAGCTTCTTCTTTATACAAGTGAAGTCCTTTTCTATTTCGTTTCATAAAAGACTCAGTAATCTACGCACGTTAGATATTAACTATTAGTATAAATATTAGTGCTATGTTACATTTTATGCATTAATCATAATAATTAATATTATAACCACATAAACCCTACAATCTATAGTAAACTGTGATATTTCGTTGTATTTAACACCTTTAATAACTTTATAGGCACTCATTATTGTAATTATTTAGGGAACACAAACATTTCACTAAAATTTATACCAAGGATATAAGGATATAAATATGCATGCTAATATACACTGGTTATCATAAATTAAGGAAAATTCACAAAAATCGCGATAACTCAAGAAATTACACATGGAATTTTATGAAACTTACCCACAATATACAACACATAGTAAGGTATTAAACAACATAAAAAGAAATTATCAGACATTAATAGTAGTATAGAAATTAGCACATGTATAAAATAAACAAATTGGAAGTATCGGTTTGCAATAGAAAAAGTACCTTTAATATGGAATATGATTGCCTCTAGAAGCAATACAGCACAAACAGCGATGTGTGATGCTTTCAATTATGCGGTCTATCAGTTCAATAGGAAGTGAGAGCCATTGCTCTTGTAAAGCAGATGCAAGCGCGGCAAGGGTCTGAGGGGGCGGATTGATGGCAGATACACGCCTCCCTAGAGCATCCCAAACGTGCTCGATAGGATTCAAGTCCGGGGATCGAGCTGGCCACTCCATGCGCGTAATTGTTTCCTGTTGAAGATAATCATCAACAATGCGAGCTCTGTGTGGTCTTGCATTATCGTCCTGTAACAGGAAGCAATCACCAATCGCCCCGGCATATGGGCGCACATAAGCATCAAGGATGTTGTCTCGATAAACCTGAGCATCCACGGTTCCCCTTGGAAAGACATGGAGGTCTGTGCGCCCTCCTAAGGATATGCCTCCCCAAACACAGACACTGCCTCTTCAGTATGCATCTCTTTCACGGATGTTTGATGGATGATAACGGGTCCCAGGTTCTCTCCATATCAAATAACGTCTATTGTCACTTTCTAGACTAAACCTGGACTCATCCGTAAAGAGAACAGGCCTCCATTGATCTGACGTCCAGTGGACATGTTGTCGGGCCCACTGCAAACGGTCTCTCCTATGGCGTGATGTGAGCGGCACGCAAATGGCTGGTCGTCTCGCATACAGACCACCTTCGTGGAGCCTTCTTCGTGGAGCCGTGGAGTTGACGTTGACACCAACCTTCCGGTGGCTGCAGCAAGAGAGGATCTAAGATGTGTCGGAGTAGCGGTTCTATTCCTGCGTGCACTTAATGTCAAATATCGGTCATCGGCACTGGTCGTAACAGTTGGCCGTCCTTGACTGAACCTCCTAGATGCCGAATCTGTGGTTTGAAGTTGCCTCCAAAGTCTATGAACCACAGATGGACTCACATTTAGCCATCTGGCCACTTCTGATTGACTCTGCCCTGCCTCTAGTCTCCCGATGGCTCTCCATCGTAGTTCTTCAGGCAAATGATGCCTAGAGGTCATTATTACGAATTGGCTATCTCAGATTTTCAATGTCGCAATCACAGTAAAATTTGTGTGCTTTCTCTCAAACTTGGACTTTTATGCTCCAGGCAGATGACGTAAGCCGAGTGCAGCGTCACTAATTTGCATATTGCAATTTTACTCAGCTACTCTTAGTGGACAACATATGCAAATTTTGCACGGTTTGGCTTACTTTTGAAAGAGTTATCGCTATTTTTGTGATTTTTCCTTAATTTATGATAACCAGTGTATTTATATTTAAATCGTATAAGGTTTAACATCAAATAATATGTTTTCAGATTTACAGGAAGAAATAATTCTAATTCTAATATTTTTGGCAGCATATTAAAATAATAATTTGTACAAAAATTTTATAAATAAAATTTAACATTATTGCATAAACAAAACACTAAACAAGTAATGTGAAAGTTTTAAATCGGCGTAAAAAGTAACAACGACTAATACTTAGAACTTACTATGCATTTTTCTCCAACTAAACCTTTAATAAAGTAATAACACAAAGATGAAAGAGAGCTTTAAGTTTAAGTTTGTCACAGCCATACTACATTTTTATCATGAAAAAAATATAAGCAAAAATGTATGTGTTGTTTCTAAAGTAAGGGATTTTTAAAAGTATAAGTAGTTTATTTTATGTTCGGGGCAACAACACTTTTAATGAATTTACTAAGGACTAGCATGTTTTGCCATTAATTTCTTGAAAATTTCTCATTTATAAAGTCATTCATTTCTGATACACTTAAACAGAAAACAGATGTATCTTAAATTTTTCTCAATCATTTAGCAAGCTAAGTTAATATTTATATATTAACACTTAAATATAAAAGATTTAAATTCAGAAATATAATGTACCAAAAAAAAAATAAAGTAGTTCAAATAAACTCGAACTTGAAGCACATAATCAATGTACCATAATCTGAGAGCCATTCGTTGTTTGTAAAATGATCTTGAAATTTTTTATCTATTTAAATTCACTAAATAAAATCGAATAAGTACGCAAAAAAAAGTTAAGGAATTAAAAAATCTCTAATAGCTTCTAATTTAGTGAAATTTAGAAATACTTTTAAAGTAATTCTAACTTCATTACCAGAGATATCAACGAAACTCAAAAAGTTTTATGAAAAGAACTGTTTACTTTTATTAATTATCTTATTATGCTTACTTATAGTATCAGTCTTATATTTCGAAGATGAAGCTTTTTGAAATACCTCTCCAGAATATATATGTCTCTAATGTAAGCCAGTAATCACATCCTGATTCAAAACAATTCTATAATGCAAAGAAATACAAAACAACTTTTATATATTTCACTGAAGAAGAAGATCGATAAACTTAATTTACTGACTAATTTATTGCTTTCTTTGCTATAACTAAAGAAAACAATAAATTGTCGTATATAGCTTCTAGAGCCTAATCACCGAATTCAATTTACGATCAAAAAGCATTATCGAAATCAATCTATACAAATTGTAGGTTTAAAGAAAGAAAAACTTTTTAAAGAAGAAAGAAAATTTTAAAGATTTATAGATAATCATATAAAAGAGAAAAAAATAAAATGCAAGAAATTGATACTAATACATAACAAATATATGTGAATTACATTGTCTGACTGATTTTGCAAATAATAAAAAAAAAGGTTGGAAAAATAGATGAAAAATAGTGCATCATTTTCTTATGATTTCCAATCTTTCCTTCACCTGTGACTGTAAAATTATAAATTTTCTTTTTCGAATACTCTCCCATTTACGGAGATAATTTTTGAGAGTAAATATTCTTAATATAAGAAATGTTTAATAATGGTTTTGAATTACGAATTTAATATTGTGAAGAAAAATATATCATTCTTAAAGAACTACACCAAATTTATTTACTAAAGAGCAATAGCAGTAAAATATATATTTGATTTCTATCTTCTTGTATGATAACAAGGAACTTAATGCACAAAATGCATTGTTTTTTTGTGTTTTCGCTTTATTGAGTACACTGGTGGAAATTGAAATCTTAATACCAAGAAGAATTAGCTTAAATTAAAGTAACATAGGCAAATCTTTTGTATAGGTGACATATTTGTTTGATTAAAGACTTCAGATCATATAGAATAAAATGTCCGCGAGAAGATTCATTACAAATGTGAAATGGTAGTACATTAATAATTTCTGTATTCACTACGATTTTTAATGCAAGCGTACAAACTTGCATGCTTTGAATCGCAGAGTTGCCGTATGTCATTTTAAGGGATGAAGATTCGTGTCGGTTTCAATTGGTTTGTCAAATCAGCAGTGGTCTATGTTTTTGTGAATGATGCTGGATCTATGGATCATTATTCCCTAATTCCAGCTCAATAGGAGAGAAATCTGGTGATCTCTTAAGCCAAGTAGAAAGATGGATAATATGTAATCTATGTTGGGTGACGGTAGAAGTATGGAGATGAGTAATATGATGTTCGAAAACTTCGCCTGGAGTAGTGATAATGAAGGGCAACAGACTCTGTTAAATCACCAGTCTTGCGTGATAATCTTCTATTAAGAAGTTTGGATAATGAAGAGATATTTCTTACTATCATAAAAAATTGCTCTTTCAACCATGAGCATTTATGTAGCTCCAGTGTACCCACATCTCTGATTTCTTGGTTTAAAGTGCTAACCTGGCTTCCTTCTGAGCAACATATGGCAGTTTCATATCACTAGAGCAATTTGCCTCAAGTTCAAGAAACCTTTGAGCTAAACTACTGCTATACACTCTACTCAAATAATCATTTAATGTATACCTATACTGATTATATCCTTTACAGAAAGGGACACACACTACTGCTTTAATCCATGTATCTCAAAAACTCGGATCGTTGGCTGTATCTGATATTCAGGTTGTTCTGAACTTAGTTCTATTAAAATCCTTTCACGGAAAATGAAAAAGCACTTCTATATTAATAAAAATTATTGTTTCTGTACTTGATAACTATAAGAGTTTCAGAGTATAACATTTAGAAGTATTTTGGTTTTACTTAAACCTCATTGAAAATAATTTATGGAAGCTGCCTTGTTTGAAAAAGTCAATGATTTTTGATTGACTTTACTCTCTATAAACCATTCCAAATGTGCTATATCATAAAGAGGAAAAACTAATGTTAGCTAAATATTCTTCATTACTCTACTTGTTACTGAATCATTCCGAAAACTATTACATAATGTATTTTCATCTACTTTAGATTTGAATTTTAATAGAGAATATCTTTATATCATAATAATAACACCAGAGACCTAATCTAAAACACGAGTCCTGATCGTATAAAGAAATTCGTTATATATATATATATATATATATATATATATAT
>BMAW01062386.1:34534-80804 GCA_019974015.1 Nephila pilipes
ATATATATATATATATATATATATATATATATATATATATATATTTAGAAAAAATATGTTTCTTACAGCATAAATTTAAACAGATTTAATCTTAACACACAATCCACTCATGCAATATAAAAATTTCAAGTTATGTTATGAAAATAAAAGACGTGCATGATTTGAAAGTTTTGTATCAGCTTTTATAGTATCAATATAATAATCTGATGAACAGGAATAATTTCAAATAGATAATCATCTTTTCACAAAACATAGAACATCCATCAATGCTCTATATGTTTTTACAGAAAAAAATTACATACAGTCAGCAACATTATTATTAGAATACATGCAAGATCTTAAAAAGTTTGTCATTTTTCCATAACTTAAAATAACCAATTTGAAAAAAAACGGCAGTCTGCATTCTCACAAAATTCATTCACTCTCTCTATTAACAGACATGAGATCATTCATCGTAAATAAGAAAGCCATATTACTGTGTAGTAACAACTCTTATGAATATTAAAGCGGGTTCTAAGGCTATGTATACACATTTTGACAATGTAGCATGCATGCAGAGAAACTGCTGTTATTCTTTTTTTTAATTTTTTCTCTGTAGAATATATTTCCTTCCTAGTATTAAATTTTGGAACATATTTTACTCAAATTCATGAAAACCGTTTTCTTAAATATTTTATTAACCCTCCAAGCGTTTTACTTTTATTGTAATTAGCTATTGCTAAAGCGATCCACTTAAAGTACAACTAATGGTCGTGAAAATATATTTCCTTTCTTTCACAACATTGTCCAAAGAGCAAAAGGCTCCTATTCCTTCTCCTTGTAAGACGCAGGTGGTCCTGAAATCATCATCTTGAGGAAGACATTTTTATTACTTAGAACGGTCTCTTTGTATGTAAGTGAAGAGCATTTTCGTTACCTCGCGCTATTCTTGTGTAACAAGCTATTACGTCTTGAGTGGCTCTGATTATTCAGATCGGACCTTGGAAAGTGTTCGCTCCATCTATTGAGTTTCAATAAGAGTGTTTCAACAAATGAAGACAAAATATCGCTTGAAAAAAACTAACGTCTTAAAAGTTGAAAAGTATTTCTTTAATTCAGACAATAGAAAAATTCTTCCTTTTCTGTCATTTTTCAAATTTTTTTTTTAATTTATTATCATGATTTTAAACGAAAAACGCACCTGTTTTCATAGTTGATTACGATACCAATAAAACCAAATTATTTGCATGCTTTGAAAAGACTTGTATAGTACAAAGCCAGCTTGGCTAGATTCACACAGTCTGTTTCTGTTTTTTCCAGAAATAGGGCCACTCTCACATTGTCACACTTAGTGTTTACCCACGACCTGTGAAAAGTGACCAACATTTTTTTTGTAAGAAGACAAATGTCGTATTACTACCAATTATTACTATACGAATTACTTTATCAATCTGTTAACAGTGTACATTCCTGTAAAGAAGCTTAAACTGAAAATTAAAATTTTATTAACATTTCTAACACTGTTATTTAAACCTAAATAATATCTGAATACATCAAACTATTACTTTATTATGTTGACGCTTTATTTAATATTAAGTATAATACAACAATTAAAATTCGAACTGAATTTTAAAATAATTATTTTAAAAAATCAATTATAGATATACTCATAACTTTTGTATATCTAAATCTTAGCATCTCAGCTATGATTCTCATGTAAAAATTTTATTTTATATTCACCTCTTTTTTCAGCGTATTTTTGCTCATAACGTGCAGTTTTCAACCGAATTGTACAAGACTTACGCAATATATGAAAATATGCTTGAAATGCAATATATTAAAATTTGAATTTAATACTTTAAATATTCAAAGAACTATAAGTATTTATGGTAAATAATTTTTAACTGCGCATGAACCATACATATATATTATTATTGTAATTTCAAATAGACATTTTCAGGATAGCTTTCATAAAGTTCCTAGTGGTGTATTGTTAAGACTGCGAAAAATATTCTGATTTTAATTTCCTGTACTTCAGTTATCCTCTAAGAGATGATAAATTATAGAAATTTCAAACATATGGATATTTTTCTTAGTTCGAATCCTCAAATAATTAGTAATTAAATGTTTCTGTTCAAAAATACTATTGAGACTTAGGCATATAAACAAATATAAATGTGTGCTGACGCTTTTAATTAATAATAATTCAAAAATAAAGTTTGAAAAATATGAATTCCTCATTCCTCATTTCTTTGAAGGAATCTATAGTTCAGCCATTTAAAATTCGTAACTTTATAAAACTAGGTTCGTATGTAAGTTGTCCTGAATACCTGGGTACAAATTATGAAACATACTAATATATTTTTAAATAAAAATGTTTTGTTATTTTTATCAATGTATAAGACAGTTTTCCGAGTAATGTAATACAGAAGCTTAAAATTATAATTATACATTTATAACTGTTGAAAAGCTTAAAACGTTTTTGATTTTGACCCGTTCATTTTTGTTAATTTTTTATTAATTTTTGACAACATATAATGAAATAAATATTATTTTAAAAATTGAAAGTTGTGATTGAAGTAACGCAAATGAATCAGTAGAATATATTCATTATTTTCATGCATCTTCTAATTTATACATATGTATTTTATAGATATAAATTTACCGATGTTTTCAGAGATTTATACATATGTTATAAAAACTTAATTCTGATTGATATTATAAATGTGTGAGGAAAATTTGCGAGTTCTTTTGCAAGCATAGAAAACATAGAAAAATAATTTGTTAAACTAGTTAAAATAACAGGTTTCCCTCCCTGCCCAAATTTATTAAAGCTTCAGATAATTATTAATTAAAAAATGTGAATGAAATCTATTTCATTTTTGTGAAGTAACTTTAAAGAGGCTTTTGGGTTGATTTAAATAAAGTGGTTATTTCGTGAAATCTAGCTAAAAGAATATATTTATTTCAAACCAAGCTAACATACAGACACTTACACTTATAAATGGGCGACTAAAGGAATTCTTACCCTCCCTTCTTAAAGTAATGATTCAATGGAAAATGTCTCAAACTTAAAGGTAAGAGCAAGGTTTCCTAATGAGCCATAAAACTTTCTGTAAACTTTCAATCTGTGTCAACAACCACACATTCACATCTATCTATCAAACCCTTAAACGGGGGAAAGAAATTTCAAAAAAGTACATTGAAATGAAGTAATCCCGTGAAGGCAAATATATACGTCTTTACCACTTTACAAGTTCACAGACATATGGAATTATACGATTGGAACGATTTTGAAGTATCTCGAGCGGGACGGGATTTTATGTGCATAAGGCTAAGAGGGTTAATCACTATCAATTAAAAAAAATTAAATAATCACATTGTGTAATCTTGCCAATGTGTTTAGTAAACATTCCATTGGAAACATTTTGAGTCTTAAAAATTTGGTTTCAATCAAGTAATTGCTTAAGTTTCATATGGTAATTTCTTTATACTTTTACTATTTGAAAGTGAAAGTCATAACCATGAGATCCCTATGGTTGATAATCAAACCCTTAATAATATTTTCACTCTGGGTAAATTTTCTTTTTATCGATACATATATGCGTAACACTTGAAGATAAAGACATCACATTCTGAGATTAATTTAAATTTGTGACATTTCTAGAGCAACGTCTGATGAAATTTTGGATAATTTTGATATTGACAGGTCTCTCCAAAATAAATTCTAACCTTTCAATAAAGCTCTTAGAATGGGTTTTATATTCAGATGTTTGGTATATTAGTAATCTCATATATTTTTCTGTGATCTAAGTGTTTTTTAAAAAGGTTTTCCCAATTAAATTCTTTATTCACCATCACAATAGAGTTCGTAAGACTTTTGCAATAGCCCAATGCAACAGTAGCAACTAACACAATGAGAGAAAATTTCTCATTTCTTTTATAGCAGTTTTCCAGTTTTATTTTTATTTCGTACTTTTTTTGTTTCAACTTCAAAGTTTTAAATTATTGGCACATAGATTAGAATTGAACAATTAGACATTCATTCGTTTGAGAAAATATTTTTTGATAACTTAAATCATGTTGCAACAAGAAATTTTAAGACTTTCTTTTTTTTAACAGTCAGATAAATGAGAACACTGATGTTACTCCACTTTTACGAGTATATACTTGCAGTTAAAAATTGACAGCATTGAATATAACTACAATCAGATTAGGTATATTACTTTGTTTGAAATATCTCAGCACAAAATGTTGAATGATTCTCTCATCTTTAGGAGCATTTGTTGATTATAAATGTTCAATTGATTGCCCTCTAAAAATATACCTTAGAAAATAGAGACAGATTAGACCACACGCAGCAGTACATATATGCTCTAGTGTGTCTCCGTTTCATTCGAAATGCACAGATTTCTTACTTAATTTCTTTTAATATCATGCTTGGGCGATGTTCCATAAGAACAGAAAATATTTCAAAAGTCCTTAGTGGTCAAAGTACATAATTTGGCATTGTTGGTTATTACAATATGCAGGATCTGTACTTAAAATGAAGAAATGATATTTTCTTTGTTCAGGAAACATATCAATGTAACACACATCTCCAAGTCGTAATTGAATTTTGTGATTGCTGAGAGCTACTTTTGTATACTTAAATATGTTTGATATCGTACGGATGTCTATGTATTTCCACTAGTGATTGCATTTCCATGTAAGCAATTCCTATAACTGTTTCAATAAGATCTCATATTTTAAGTTAATCAATATATCGTATATATCATAAGCATCGTATTACATTTGTATAGGGAATGTTTGCCGTAAGGTCTTTTGTGAGGGCAAGGGGATATAATCGCATATTTTCTTTTTCTTTTTTAATATTGTATTGTGTTGTGTTAATTTATTGAATAGATTTGAATAGTTTCTCGCTTAAAAGTACTCTGTATAAACAAATGTTTAAGCCATAGTATGAGTTTATTCCATAATCTTTTCCATTAAAATGGAAAGGATTATTCTTAAAATTACCAAAATAAGCCAAGTTAGATACCAAAACCATTATAATGCGAGCAGACATTGACAGCAATCGGTATAGTGATTTCTTTTAAATCCAGAACTTAACGTGAAAAGGTTTATTTTCAAGTTGGGTAACGGCATCAACCCAAGCGACTGTTCAAGCGACACTTCGTGTTCTACAAGTATAAAACTCTATATTTAGCAATTTTTTACATGCAAACTTAGATTTTTCATTTGATAGCCATAGTGTCCTCTAACTAATAATAAAGGAATTCCATATTTATCTTTAACAATCGGAATTCTTATTACTTATCATTAATTAAAATTTGTATTGAGTTCGTATATTGGGTTAAAGAATTCCACACCTATAAATAATTAATCATTTTTCACACATTCCAATCCCTTTGTTTAAACTTTCGTTTTTTGCAACATTTAAGATGCTGTGATCGTCAAATATTCTAGCAGCGTCTTTAAATTTAATTCTGCTAAAATAAATTTTTAAGACGATGCAGGTTGAAATAATATGAACGATTAGTAAACATAATTGTTTTCCAAAGGCATCTTTTGATCTTTAAGGACATTTTTCAGTGTTCTATTATAAAAATAAATTATTGATCCGCATCTGTCTTTATTCTCAAAAAGCTGTAACAACTTCTTTTAAAATTCCTGCATGAATATGAAAGAAAAGGTGTGATAAATTGAAGCAAGACTCACCTAAACTTGATATTAGTTAGAAATTCAGTAGTATTCCTTTATGATACTAACTCAAAGGGGTGAATTCTACATACATTGAGTAGATCGATTACCGATTGTATCGGAGCTATTGCGAATCAGTCCATTTCGCTTTCAGTGTATTAACTTTTTTCTATATCTAGAGATCTGTAAACACGGGTTTTCGTACATGATCTATTTCTTTTCGTTTGATGCTTTTGTGTTAGTATATTTCTCGTAATATCTTCATCACCTCTCAAGTTACAAATTCTAATTATTTTAATCTCTTTCCACACTTGTTGAGCCTGATCTCGTGAAGCTTTACCAAATGATTTTACTCGTTACATATATTTCAATGATTTTAGTCCTGTATTCAGCAAATTCTTTCAATAGTCATTCTACTTTTAATCATAATTGACACCGCATATCTCGTCAAATTATTAAAAGAACTCATAATTTCGTTGTATGAGATAATTTAAAGCAAAATAAGGAGAGGCTTCAATTTTTTGATTAAAATAGTATAGTCAATAAATCCGAGTGGATTCAATCTCAACCTACATTTTTTTTTCTTTTGGACTAATTGATTTATTTAAAAAAAAACTTAAAATTATTTTGAAAACTATGCTGTTAAGTTTTCCTTTAAAAAAATAGTACAATATCTGTCTTGCCGGGTATAAATTTAACGAGATTCTTGTAAAGAGTTTAATTTTCATTACATCCAAATAACATTTTTGAGTGGAGGTATAGTGGAAAAAAAGAGAATAGTTTTACGATTTCTTCCCTATATTGTTGACAATTTGTATGATTTTTAAAATAGGTGCTGATACATTTCCCACCAGTGAAGCGGATAGGATGTTACAATATACGTGTATAAACTTGAGTACTATCTGCTCGTAATTCTAAATTATAATTTGATTTACGGATTCCTTCTTTTAAAGTGAACTTCGCAAATCTCAGCATTTTCGAAAGGCATTTTCTTTGAATATTAGTTTAATTTCAAGAAGTACAAGTAAATGTAATTTAGTATCAATCAACATTTTCAAAATATTAAAATAAACTCCTCAGTTGCCGTAATATTGTTGATACATACCATTAGAAATACTAAAATGAGATAAGTTTTACACCTTTTATATTTAACTGCAGTAATTTCATATTTAATATTTAAAATTTTTTGCCATCATTTTTGGGAATTAATTCTAAATAATTAAGCAGAAGAAGATAGTTTTAATCAGTAATGAAACACAGGCCATTTGTCACGTTTAAATAATCATTCATAAGTATTCAAGTTTAAATATCCATCTAAGTCTTATGATTCATTCGTAATTTAACATTAGGTGGTAATGTAACTATCTCATTATTATTTCTCTTAAAAACTCTAACGTATCTGCTTTTTTATAAATTATTTTTAGCAAATCAATCAAATTTATCTCTATTTTCCTTATACGTTGAAGGACTTCATGTGTTCCTTAAATACATATTGAAAACTGATGTTTATATTTTTCAACATATAACATATGTTATTCTTCTTGTAAAGTATGTTATAGAATTGTTTAAAAGCCTGAAAATGGCTCAACAGCTTTTGTTCTCATTCATTTGATTTTAAGTATATAGGAAATTACTAAAATATTTACTTGTATATTTTCAGCAATACGAGTTACTAACATTTTATGTCAGTCTGAAAAACATAATTACATTATGAGCGTGTAACGCTTAGGTTGTTAAGACGTCAAAGTGCCAAATAAAACTGTGTTCAACAAGGTCATCTTAACACAGAGTCAATAGGAAACATGCGACCTAAATAAAGCTGATATTCTACTTCAAGTTAAGAGTTTAATTTTCAATAATCAAGTATTTTTTTTTATTTTATTATGCATTAGTATTGGGTTTTACAGCATATAAATAAGTTATTTTTAATATAGCATTTCAAATCTTAGCGACTGCGTGGGCAATGTTTAAATACAAATGAACACGACGTACGACAAAACTTTCTCTATATGGCCAAAGCAAAGAGCACTTAAACCACTACTGTGTAATTTTGGTACATTGTGCATATACAGTAAATTTTGCAAATATTATTGAGTATCATACGCAGTAATATATACATATAATCAATAGTTTAACCAAATTACTATCATATGAAGGATAACCGTAAAGTTTTATTTATCATTAAGAGTCTACTGAAATATCTGGATATGTACATAGTATGTACAAAAGAATAAATTAATATTTTACATATTAATTTATCCTTATGTAAATACTTTCGTAAACCACAACTAATCATAATAATTTGTTTGGTTTCAGAAAGTCAAATATTGAAGTAATCCGCAGATGTGAGTAGATAGGGTGAATGAAGAATAGTGCCGTAACGACCCTCGAAAGATTATGAAATGCTTTCGGAAATGTATAACTCTGGATTGTGACTATTTTTAGAAAAGTCTTAAGAATAATAAATAAAAAAAAAGTTTTTAGCTAAATTATTTTAGTAATAATTAAGACTCTCTGGATAATCACTAAAATTTCAAAATATTCCGGTTTATTTCCATCTACGGCCTCCATAAGCCAAACAGATCAAAATTCAAAAATGTAATATAAATTGTTTTGTACATAAAAATCAGTATGCACTAAATAAATTTTATTCAGAAAAAAAAACCAGTCAATAATCAATTGATAACCGCTAACATAAAACAAAAACTGCTGTTATATTGGAAATTTACTTTTTTGAAGTATATTTTGGATACATTTTCAAAGAATGTTTTAAGTAACAAGAAAAAAATCATCGATTTCCTTTGTCTCAGCATTTTTCTTCGTGTATGTAATTCACCAAAATAGACCACACTATTAGTGATACCTGTAGTTCCCTTTTGCATCACGCTACTAAAAAATTAACTAAGTGACTCTGTTATATAGGATTAAAAATACATGTAGGTATTAATTTATGAATTTACTTTACATTATCGTATTTGTAACATTATCGAACGTGTCTATATTGGCTTAGAATTTTTTTTAAGAACTTTAGCATTTCATTATATGCAAAAAACATAACAAAAGATACAAGACAGTTTTGTCGTCACGGCCGCCACTTTAAATAAGATTTATAATAAAAGCAAAGATTTTAATTACAAAATATGAGAAAATAGCTGTGCATGAAAAAGTTTTAGTGTATGCATTTCTAGTAAAACCTACAATATTGTATAATATCTTAGCATTATTTAATGTCTTACAGCAACTAAAATTAATAAAAATGAAAGAAACTACTTTTATTTCTAGGTCTCGGAGAAATTTTTCCATGGAATTGAAGTTTTTTTTTAGGAAATGTACTTGAAACACTTGATCATTTCGACTTCTCTTTTTTTCATTACTTTATTGTACTACACAGTTTCATTTCAGTCATCTTTATTTCATTTTATGCCGCCTCTTCTGGGTAATTCGCTGCCTCATGTTCATTACCTTTCATTCATTTGCATCATTAATCAGCGATTTAATTAAATACTTAAGAGATCACAAATTCAGCAACCTCATCGATTTCTTTTCTGATAGTGGATTCAGATTATTAGAGCAGTAGTAAGGAAATTCAATTGAAGTAGTGTAGAATATTCAATGGTATTTAAGTAGACATGAGACTTGATTTGTAGAAACATCACAGTTTCATAGATTTTCAGGAAATGCATTACAAAGATCTTTAATTGATTGATATATTATTTAATTTCCATATTACTTAAATATTTTTATTAAGTATTTTTTAAAAAAAAAATGTGAAAATTAAACTCCTTTATTTGCCATATTTTGATGTTAAAATTAATACTGATTTTATATTTTAATTATTATTTAATTGGTTTAAATTCTACTTTTGCTGATATTATCTGCATTTTGGTGAATAAATAACCCAAAAATTTGAATAGCACTGGAAAAATTTATTTTATTTTATTTTGTTTGTAGTTGTCATTTTGTTAAATTCTTTGCACACATACTAAAGTATCATATACAAAATTTCCTCCAAGGGCTCTTCATAAGTGCTTGATTTGTAGAAATAATCATGGTCAGCTTCCTACAGTTTCTTGTTATTTAATCATGATATAATGACTCCTTGAGATAATTTGAATATTTTTTCCCAAAAATATATATTCATTTTTCAATGTAAAACAAATAACGTGACATATAGATTTTAAAATGAAGCATTAATAAATAATATCAAGCAATAATTAGGCAAAGTACTGTACTATTATGATAAAATACTTCCACTATCATTTAATTATTGATTTAAATAAATTATCAAAATAATATATGAAAATGCTTTTTATGGTTCATTAAATAACCAATTTTAAATTGTGTATCTTTAAAGTAAATTTAAACTCAATAGGCACATTGTGAATTAAAAAAGCCATTCAGAAAAAAAAATAACATGAAACTCTTTTGAAAGATACTAATATCGAAATTTCAGTCCATGATTAACTAATTATCCAATTTAAATAACTTTTGTTGATGATAATATGTATTTGTCTATAAGAAATTTTCCAAAACCTTTTTAAAAATAATTATTTCCTTAGTTTCTTACGGTAACATTAAAGATCTACAAAAATCCTATTATAATTTAAGAATATGATTCTTAATGATTAGGAGCTGTAAATAAATGTTTAAGCGTTTTTCGATCATTTGGTTATGCTGAACATATTTATATAGATTTGTTTTCAATTTTTATAATGGTCCACAAAATATCAGAAATTTTTGTAGCACTTCAAATACCGCATTCATGTATGTTTCTATTTATTTATTTCTAAAAATATTTAATTATAAATTGTAAGAATACCATTCTTTATTTACATTGTGGCAGTATTAAAACAACAATCATATTCTTGTTTGGTTCGTTTTACTTGCTTTATTATCCTCTTTTCTTGAAAAAGATTTTGGAATGTAAATATATTTTGGTCATCAAATATACTAATATTATGAGGGAAAATTTCAGGAAATATTTAATATTTATGTAGTTTGGATTATATTATGTAACTTACATATTAAAACTAGCAATGAAGCTTAAAAAGTGCCAGTTGATCTTTTGAAATGTTTGTTTTTATAATTTGAAAAACAAGACTTCTGAATTCGTAAGTTATTTTCGTATGACAGCTATTATATATTAATATAAAAGTTCTAGAACATGAGAATTTGTTCTTAGAGTTTCTGAACTTAATATTTTTAATTGTTTTATTTATTTTACATTTTTTTTTAAATTCACATTTCAAAACATATAGTAACTTCTACCCAATATCTTAAAGATCATCAACTGGTTAGTGAGGGAAAAATAACAGTTTGAAACATTTTTTTCCTTTCTTCATAGAGTTGATTTCTCAATGAAACGGTTAATACTCCGTTCTTGGAGAAAAAAAAATCGGAACCTACTGCATAAATTATTAAATGAAATATAAATATATTGAAGTTCTCATAAACCTTCCCTTCCTTTTACTACTTAGCTAGTATAGTACGTTATTATGAACTGAATAGTAATTCTTAACTTGGAATAACACCTTTCTTATAATGTACTCTTATCTTAATAATACATTTCTTAAAATGGAAAACTTCTTAATAATGCACAGGCCGCTAGCTCCTGGCCTGTGATGCTTCTGTTGAACACAGAAACCGATCCCTTATTCCATTTAGAATCCGTTGTCTAATGGGGTCAAAGCTTACTTAAATCTGGTAGCTCTCAAAATCCTGATGCAAGAAGGGTGTTAAGTTTACTAGAGTATATATAGACCGTTATCTCATATAATAGTATCGTCACTTGACTTACTCCGTACTTTGCCTCGAATTACTTTGAAGAGTACTGTGTTAATAAACTATCAAAGCAACTAATAAATCGAATCATTTTAAGATTTCACAAAATATTTGATTGAAAGTAATACACTTTTTCCAGCACGCCTTAAGAATCTCACCAAACTCTGAAGAAAAACTATATGTAAATGCAATTTGAAAATATTGTGCTTGATTCATCAATTACTGTAACAAAACGTGATAATAAATTATAAGAGTAGGAATTATCTGCTGATAACTTATTTAAAGTGTTTTTAGGAAAAATAAAAACTTAATATACACAATAACACATCAAAGAATAATAGCATTCTACATGTATTTAAATTGGTCAATTTTAAATCAGGATAATACATTTTCGCATAATTTAGTAAATTTAATTTTTGAAATTTTTATATTAATTGTATAAAGATGTATAATTGGTTATTTATATTATTAATATTTAATAACGATTTTTCGAATTAGTTTAGTTAGTTATATTGAGTTTATTTATTAGTTTTGATAGGTATATTGAATGGTAGTTTAGGATTAGTGACATATATTAATCATATTGTATAAGAAGATTTATAAAAATCGAATTGATATTTTGATGCAAATATAAGTTCACTCATAATTTCTAAATACATTAAAACCACTGTAATGAATTTATAGGTAATTAAGATTAACTAATACACACACGCACACACACACACACACACATATATATATATATATATATATATAATAAGGTAATTTTATATATGAGTATAAGTTTATTTAACATTTTCAGCCAATTAGTATTAAAATATTGGGACAAGAAGTTGTTTTGAAATATTTTATACTGGTTTTTAAGAAAACATATTTTCTATGTTTGACACTATTCATATGCAATATTTTTTTAGTTCTTAAGTCTCTAGTAGATATTTTGATACCTTATTTAAAAACTGATTTAATATCAGTCTCTAAGAAAAGTTCATTTTACAAAAATATCATATATTTTTCATTCATTTGAGGTAAAAATAAGATTTTTCTTTCAAAGCTATAAAATTAAAAACGAATGTCATCTACAAAATAGGAAAACATTTCTTGAAAGTAACTAAAAATCAGCATTTTATATCCACTTTTAAACAAAAAAAATGTGACTTGTGTTCTAGTCATCATTTTTTACATGTGCAAAATAATTAATTAGCCTTATTTGAAGATGCATAAAGGCTATTTTTTCAAAATAGTAACACATTATATGCAACTACATCTCCGTCTATTTTGTAATTGTAAAATACATATTATCGTAGTATGTTTTCAGGAAGTAAAAATCATATACATACAAATCAAATATATAAATAGAGTATAGAGTTATTACGTAATATAAGTACTTAAAACTTTCCTTATTATATGAAGAAAAATATGAATTTAAAGAATACATTTCTTTTTTCATTTGGATACTTTTTCATATTTTGTGATGTGTAAGCAAATTGAATTTTAAAATCGTAGTTTTCTATTATATCTATGTACCAATTCCTAAAATAAAAAAAAAGATTGCATCTTATTTCTTTTATCAGCTCTACACTGATATAACTTTCTAAAAAAAATCAACTTTAAGGGTTTGCTTACAAACTGAAACTTAACTTTTGTTTTAAAGTAACTTTAGCTGAATTGAATAATAAAGTAAATAGCTAATAAATACAAAGTAATATAAATTGAAAAAATATATCAGCAATTAGAAATGTATTACGTGGAATATTTCATAATTAAAGCACTCTTTGTAGCCAAGTACTTTTAATTATTATAAATATCGATACCATTTTACAACATTAATTCCATAATTATTAAAAAAAAATTACCTGGAATTATTTATTCAACATTATTGGGGAGATATGATAGGACATTTGCTGATTTAACATTCATTTCGAAATTGAAGTGCTTGTTTGTGCGCTTAAGCTTTTTAAAAATGTTTTAATTTAATAATTATTCTAACATAAACTACTCTATATATATAACTTTTATAGAAGATACATATTTTGAACATTTTTTCAGCATAAATGAGATAATAATGTAATTCTCAGCTGTTTAGGAAAGTAAGTCATATTTTAAATGGTAAGCATAAGATCAATTTTTTACTTAAATTTATTTGTATTCTTAAGAAATTTAAATATTTGGTCAAATAAATAGCTGTTTTTTAATAAAAAAAATTGTAATGAACATCACTTTGTAACGAATTTCTAATACAAAAATGCATTATGTTTAGCGTATAGTTTCAGAAAAAAAAACTAAAATTTAAACATTTATATATAAAAGAAAGTAATAATTACAACAGATTTATACGTTACTTTTCATTATTTATTGTATTGGAAATACATTACATATTAATATAATCACATGTTTATAGGAGAATAAAAGTTTAATGTGCAAAAATAAAAAGTCATCAAATAGCATTTACTATACGTTTTCAAACAATTATTCCATAGTTCTTTTTTAAGATTAATTTAACTTTAATAAAGCAAATAACAATTAATTTTCTAGATTGAGGCTTCCATTTACCGGCCATTTTGATTTCGTGAATGATATGTGAATCATTTGGCATTCTAACTTTTCATCTCAAATAATTACTATTTGATTAAATTAAATGCAATAAAGTGCATCTGGAAGAGCAATAAATAATAAAGTCTTCTGAGGAATTACTTTTTTTCTCAGATTTTTAGAAAAAATATTGTGTCACTACTTTAATGATTCGTTTGTGAGTTTTCGGTTTTAAGAAATATTTAAAAATATTTATAAAAAAACAGTGGGAAAAAGTAAATCCCCGGAAGCCTTTATTATTTTTTGCTCTTTAAAATGCACTTCATTGCATTAAAATGAATCAAATAGTAAAGATTTGAGAGCAAAATTAGAAATTCCATAGAATCAACATTACGTCAACGAAATCAAAATGGCCGGTAGACGGGAATCTTAAAATAAAAATGTCGTTTATCTTTACCTCTCTCTCTTTCTCATTATTTCTCTTGATTTTCATAAATAAGGCAATAAGGAAAATTATTCTCAGTTTTTCAGATCTATAAGGGAAATTTGCACATATATGCTCAATGGTATATAATTAAATATATTATTAATTCCTCCCAAAACAACTTTAAAAATACGACTATTGTATCATTTGTTACGAAATGCTAAATTAGATTGGTTGTGATCTTCTATAGATATTTTATTTTTATTTTTAAATGTTTAAATTTTTTGCTGTATGTATACATATAAAGTTTTCCGAAATATACGCATTTTTCCATGTTCGGACAATAAATATTCCATTGCTGATAATTGAAATAAGGGTTTTGAATTTGTAAATATAAATAAAATGAATACGAGTTTATATGCAATTAATTAATTTATGAGGAAAGCTCACCGGACATCGTACGTGATGTCTTAACATTTACTATGGTAAAGAGTCTATTAAAAATTAAAAAATTTGATTTCACTACACAAATATTTCAATTTTTTTTTTGTTCTGGATTTTATACATAAAAAGTAGCTTAAGTTGATCATTGAGGTATTCATTTTTAAACAAATCGTTATATTAATTATGTAACAGCCTAGAGAGTTTTTCAAAAATAAGATGATTAAATGTGAATGCTCTGTAATTAATACATAATTAATTTTCTTGGATTTTATTGGATTATTCATTGAATTATGAATAATTGCATCGATTCACAGAACTGTACTAATATATAAAAAACCATTAATACTAATTTAATAAACTAAAATTATTTCATAACCTAATATTGAATAAATACATTTAAACTTTTTTATATACTTTGGATAGCTTAAGGATTTTTTAAATATATTTAAAACAATTTTTTCACTTGTTTTGCATTTACCTCTAATTTAAGTGTCTTAATATGTTCCAATGAGAATTTATTTAGAAATTCATTTAACAGTTTTAGGTCATAAGGATGCATCATCCAGCTGGAAAATGCCATTACCCTCATGAAACATTATAAGCATCAATACATGCATGCAATCAGTGACGATGGGAAGGGAGGCGCTGGTATTGATAGGTGTTTTCAATGAAACTACGGATCCAAGAGTGTTCCAAGAAAATGCTCACTAGACTGCGACTTTCGCCACTACTTTCTTGAACAGTAGTCATGTGGCATATATGATTTACGGCTTCGTGTTGCTAGTAAAACACATAAATTTTGCCACTAGTCATGGAGAAGAAATCTGAATTCATTCGACCATTCAACCATATTTTTCTACTCAAATATACGATTCCAGTAATTTGTGCCAAATACAATTTTCTTCATTTTTGCAGTGAAATCAAAAGTACTCTTGTTGGTAACCAGTTATTAAAAATGTTTCTTTTCCAGAGCGTTCGGATATGCTTTGTGATGATCCTGAGATATGTTGCGCTGCAATTTTTTGCTTTGTAGCTTTTTTGTGGTTACTTACAATACGTCACTCTCACTTGACACCTTTTTGTACCGAAGAATTTTCCATCTATTATTTCACTCTCCGTTCAAAGTTTATATATATATATATATATGAGCTTCTGTTTTTCGACTGATCGAAGCTGAGTTCATGTACGAAGGACAGTGGCTTCGCAAATACTGGGATTGCATTTTATTATTATGACGAGTTCAAAATCAAGCAAATTTTAACCCCCCTCTCCTCCATGATAAAATAAATTGTAAATTTGACTGACAATTGAGAAAATCGAATTTCCAGACTTCCATCGAGGAAAAAGACTATGACCGGCAAACACACACACACACACACACACACACACATATATATATATATATATATATAATAGAAAATGTCACTTCCTTTACTATACAGTTGGTACAAAAGTATTAGAAGCATAATAAAAAATTCGGTATAAAATCTGTGTGTACGATATTGTTGGGGAACATTACATTTTCTTTCCGCACTAAGTTAGTTCACCTGTTTTGTTTATCTGCTAATTAGATGCAGACGTGTGTGTGTGTGTGTTAATTTTAGATTATTATTGTTTAGTTTAAGAATAAAGGTTTTATCCAGTTGTTTCTGGTCGCTTTCCTCAGCTAGTGTAGTCAATAAACCTATCCTAAAATTTGGAGTTATAACTTGAAGGAATAATTATCACCCTACTCTCTAATAATATATAGGTGACCCTTTGTGTTTCAATTTCCTGCTTTTGGTAAATTCTTATGACTTTTTTTATCTTTAATTCTGAAAATGCCACACCAAATATAATTATTATTATTATTCTAACGTCTTCATTGTTAGATATACATTGCTTGGTAAGGCATAAACAGATTTGGCTCTCACTTCATACATTCTCTACTTTCACTCACTTACACTCTCTCAGAAAGTAGCTCTTGGCAAACTATGAATCCAAGATAGAAAAGAGGACATTATGGCACTGGGTTAAGGTGTGAATACCGAAATGGCTTGTCAAATTAACTTTCTTATGCAAATGTAAAACTACCTAATTTTTGGATTAATAACATTGAAATGTAATTCGTTTCAGTCGAATCCTAATTTGTAACAGTCGGCGATACTAGAGAGCTAACAAAAGATCACTACGCCATAGCTGCCACGGACAGTGAAACCCTAACTGAAGTTCCCGATATTGTGCGTCGGACTAGGAGGTAAGCATCAGCCCCATATACTTACATTAAAAAATCGCCTGATTTAACATTTTGTTCATTCGGAAACTGTAAGATTTAGGGTATTATTAAAGGTAATACTACATCAAGGAGTGGAAAGGAAATTATGCATGAGAAAGATTAGTTGACGTTGCTAGTAAGTAAAGTTTGAAAACGTGTTTTGAAATTTTAACGGAAAAGTTGGCCTAGTTTCTTTAAAAAATATCAGTTCATTTTTACTTTAGTTTTGTTATTTGCCTTCAAAAGCTGAGGTATCGACTATTTTCTTATTATAGAAACATTTCGATTTTAGACCCTTTTAACCATTAACAGCTTTAACATTTTTATTTCTTAATGAATAGACCCAAGTTGAGTCATTCATAATTTAAAATATAAACGACCGGTTGTCTCCCAATAGAGGTGGAGAATAATTAATATTTTAAAGCATCATTGTGAGATAAAGGACTTTTAACACTAACAGAATAAAGAAAAATAGCTGAGATAATTTTTTTTCTGGAGAGAGTGCATACTTAATAGCATTTTCATATTCCAGAGGCTAATTCCCTGTCATTATACACCGAAATTAAAAGCAAAATTAATTCCAACACGTAAGAATATCTTAAATATATCATTTACCAGAAATAGTAAAATAAAAATATCTGCAGGAGACCTTATGTGTGTAGGATAGATCTTATTTTAGAAAATTTATTAAATATCCCAATTAAGACTAGCATTATATGACAAAGAGTGACTATCTGATTCCTCCTCTTCGGGATTGCTACAAAATGGCTTGACGATTTACCTACAGAATTGCAAGAAACAAATAATGTAGGCATAGTAGAGATCCGTCATATTGTCAGATTTCGGACCAATCCAGAAATTTCTCATATATTAATTACCATACTGGGAACAGTATTTCCTGGAAACACTAAATTCTGGTTTATAAATAACAAAATTCAACTTTTCATAGGTAAACCTAAGGTATGTATAATATGTTGCAGTTTTCTACTTCAGTCTCGATTTTGCCATCAACCTGGAACTTGTGTGAATTGTGGCATATCTTATTCATGTGAATTTACCGCAAGAAAGAGTTGTATCATTTGTAATGGAAACCATCCAAATAACTCTGAACAATGTTCTCTCTATATATATTAAAGAAATGTAAATATGGAAATTTGAACATTGTTAAATTCTTTTCAAACTAAATAAAAAAAAAAAAAATGGTATTTTTGATGGAAGTTTTCCAAAAATTAATAGAAACAATGTTCTTACCTTTAAGCATTATTTTGTAATTAGAACCATGTACTACATCCCCTACCAGAAAAAAATCTGGCTCTTAAAGTAATTAAAAGTTTTGGTCATTAAACTCTCTCTATGTCCTTTACCCATGTTGCATCTAAGTAATATTAAAAAAAATGTAAGATTGGACGAAATAATCATGTATTTATATATATTCTACAAATTCTTTTCTTAATTCTCAAAGAAGATATAAAAATTCTGCATTATCTTCTAATTTTGAGATATATTTTTTAGGGGGATATATAATTTACAAGGTGGGAGATTTTTCTCTTTCATTTATGAACTTTTTGCAATGGAAGGTAATATGGAAGTCTAAAAAATTAAATCTATTTTGTTAAATATTCTTCCCTTTTCACAAGCAGATTTTTTGCTGTTTTAGGAATTTTTCTTAAAAGTGGAGGGCAGGTTTAGTTTGTCAAACAAAATTATTTTCAGATTGGACAGATCAGAAAGACATGGCGGAGCACAGTAGTAGTAGCAAAGAATTTCTCTGCTCGAGAAGTTCCTACACACAAATAGCGCAAAAGCAAGATCTTGTAGTCAAATTCGGAATATTTCTTTTTACGTAAATAATATCTACATTCCCCAGCGTACTAATCATCCAATTGTTAAAATCTTTCTTTGAAACATAAACAGATCTGACCTTCATTTTTGGAGACTGCAACCTCCATCATCAATCATTCTTCTAAACTTAGCAAATATTTTGTTCCTTGGGGCTAATGAATTCAAATTTATGGTCCCTAATACTTTTCTTCCCACGATCTGAAGTACAATAGTTAAACTACTTCAATTTATTCAAATCATATTTCACATTCTAATACAAAACATTTGACAATACTGACAAAACTTTTAAAACAATTCAAAAACAATTTTGAACCTTTTTTCTCTATATCAACTGTTAAATAGCCTCATACCCAAACTTTCATATTTCCTACTTATGACCACTTTGAATATTTTAATGCTTATGAAATACTCTTAAACAGTACGCCAAATAAGAAAGGATCTTAATACCTCAAATCTTAGTCTTTGATAACATTTTCAAATCTGTTTATCCTAACGCATTGTTTGAATACATTACATTAAAAATACCTATTAATATTCCATCGGTTCTTATTTCAAAAATGGATATTTAAATTGAAAAGGGAATGTGTTCAGTTTCCAAATAAAAAACAAAATATTTTTAAATTTATAGCTAATTTATTGTTTATATAAGTTAGTTATTATTAATTTAGAGTTTAAATTTTTATGGAGATATTTCATATGTATCACTGATCAACCAAAATATAACACCGAAAAGAAAGCGTCTAAGCCGCTAGAAATTTTTACCGCGCGTATACGTGTTGGTATGAACATTTCAGAGCACATTTCCAATATGAATTCCTGTACAGGCACAACAAATGCTATATAAAGAGAAAAAATAATACCAATTTCAAATACTGGAATAATTTTTTAATGCGGTCGATTTGTTTGAGCAACTTTAATTTTGTCTCTAAGAAGAAAACGAGCATCTATCAACCAACGATGACGGAACTATTATTGCCAATAACTAGATAATGCAGATTATCGTTACGATAAATCAGTAATTTTCTCTTAAGTAACCAAAAAAAAGCTGTGCGTTTTTGTAGTCTATGGATGCAGGAGAAAACACCTGACAAATGGCTCCTGTTGCCCTCTTTCGTCTTATCTTTGTACTTAATGACATGTATGATCTACTTATGACAATGATGAATCGCTCTGATTCATCAGAGACTATATCACTTCAAATATAGTCTGTTGCATAAGAATCGGTGCCTACACATATCATTGACGTCCTTTATAGCACAGTAGAACATCCTGAGGATGTCCATTACCTCTGTCTCAAAAGCAAAGGCATTTAAATCAACAATGGTGTATGTAAAAGCGGATAAGGGTAACTGAAATGATTGACTTTGTCTTTATTCAGGAATCACGTTTCTGTCTGCACTAACACTATTATCAGATTAGAGTCTAGAAACTCCAAGAAGATAGATTGTTTTACTATTGGCTTATGCATGGACATATTGTGGTGTATTTATGGAATTGGACACTAACCCGTTCACTCCCAGCGTATCACATTCGATAGGCTCGCGTTTGCTCTCCTGTGCCCAGCGTATTACATTAGATACGCTCCGAGAAAGTCTGCTACAGACCAACGTATCAATAGTGATACGCTTGATTGGAACGCTTTAATTTGATTTAATTAATGTTACTATATGGCGTTACAATACCACGAAATCTATATAGTTAGGTTATTTGGAATGTTGACCTCGGTGATATGGGCTTGGATTTTTCTTCTGGCTATTAAGAGAGGGTAATTGTTAAAAGCACGTGTTGAGGCGTGGTTCCTTAAATGTAATGACATGATTTAAAGGGTGCGCATGCTTTCAGTTTACTTTTTCTTTCTTGTTTGCTTCTTAGAAGTTCAAATGAGATATTTATGAGTGTTTATGGGGGTTAGGGCTTATAGTAGCAGATGCTTTCAGATGTTCGCTTCATTCGGTTGGTTTTTATCGGTAGTAACAGTCATGATGAAAAGGAAGTATTTATTTGATACGAGAATTACGAATTAATAAATGAATCTGACAGTGATGTTAGCGAAAATAATTCAAATCTGTACGTCGGCATTAAAGGAAAGAAAGGATGAAAAAGATGTGCTCTTTGCTCAAACTCTTGCGTGAAGGGTCAAAAGTTGACAAAATATGCGTGTAAGACATGTGACGTTGAACTATGCATTGAAGAATTTGTTTTGTAAAAATACCATGCATAAAAAAAAAGATTATTTTTTTTGGTATCTTAATATTCCATGTAATGGCACATTATTACACCATGAAATTTATGTAACAAATGTAAGTATTAAAATATATGATTGTTTTATGTAATAATTTTAAGTTAGAAATATAATTTTCGATTAAATCATTTTTCTTTCGTATATATTAAGTTTAATTCATTTTAAATAATATATGTAAAAACCAAAATGTTCTAATGAATAGCCGATTTTAGAGGAATATTTTTCGCGAATTAGGCTTAATATCTAAAATCGTCTGGGCACAGCGTGACACTCTGCTGTAAGAAGCTGCGGGCCCAGAGAAGCACTTTTCTTTTATCTCCGGTAGTGAAAAGGTAATTGATTTCACTCTCATAGCCTTATATAACACATTGCGAGGAGAGTTTTAAGTGCTATATCAGTGAGGTGTTTGAGTTTGATGTCCTCCCTCTCTTACTTTCAGAGCTACCATTCAGTCCCTTTCCAACAGTACAATACATGCCATCCTCGGTACGTAATGTTCAAGACCTTTTCTTCGTGTATCCCATTCATTGCTGCCTTGGCCTACTTCACCTCAGATTTATTGCCTACTGAACATGTCTGAACGATGATTGGAGGTCGATTGTCCCCCTATTCTCCTGCAGCAGGTACGCCATATCAACTTTAGCAACGTATGAATTCAGTAGTGACTACTATGCCCTATTAAGATTTCCTACGCCTCTTTCATTCTATGCCGATACTGTAACATTGATTATTGGCAGCCGTGGAAGTAACACTCAATACTCAATTCTTAACACATTTTTTAAAAAATTCATAATCTCAAATAAGGATTTATTTTTCATCCTTCCAACTTCGTTCGGTCTGTTATCGCTCAAATAAATTTGTCTACGATATCCCTTATCTTTTTAGGTGTTCTATCTTAGACTCCATGCAGAGTATTTTACTTTTTGAAAAATTAATTATTATAAAGCATATGTAAAAAACACCACAAAATTTAAATTTGAATAAAATATATTACAGTTAGTAAAAAATGTAACATTGTAAAAAATTTAGTTAGAATTTTAGCATTACGTATAGAATTAACAGAACTTAAAATCCTTAAGTTAAGGCGTATTTTTTGTATTATCATCAGGATAAGAAAAATTGTTCCATTACTTCAACAATTTTCGTCTAGAACAAGAAATGGGAATAACATAACAAATTAGTTTATAGGACTAAAAATGAGTTCTTAGGTGATGTATAACAAACAAACTTGCTTCCATTTGAAGTGAAATTTTCATTATTTTATCAGATAACCACTACTGTGTCTGATTTCAATACATCTTGTTCATTGTTTATTGCATAGTTAGTCTTGATACAAAAAGTTATACCAAGCATTTTAATGAACACTCTGCATTTTGATACGAAACAACATTTGGGAGTAAAAAAATCAAGAACAAAGTTTTCACGATTCTCTTCAATGTCCTAACTTTAAATTCTTTGAATATCTTATCATAAAATTATTAAAACATTTTAAATTTTAATAACTTAATTATTTCAACACGAAAAAGTTTACTTTTATTATATTTTTATGTTTCTAGGTGAAAGTTAAATTTAACAAAATAATAAATGTGTCAAATTATATCTTCAATAATTGGAGTCCTTGTGAAATAGACAAAATTCAAATTGAATCTTTCAATCTTTACTTAATTAGAAGCCTTAATAGTGTTAAAAACATAATAAAAATGAAACTAACTTGAATTACCTCGTTAAATTTCCCTCCGATTATACAGTCATCAGCTCTCATTATGATATGTGGAAAGAGAATGACTAAATTTAAATGACAGAAAACCGTATTATATATGATTTCATAGCAACAGTAAAATAAATAGTTTAACGGGATAAATTCTCAAAAAATAATAATGGAGTATAACTATGACTATTCACGTTTATGAAGCATACATTTAAAGGAAACTGTTTTAATAATATAAAACAGATATCAATATTATTATTAACATTTTGTCAACTCATTATTTTAATTCAATATTTAATTCATTGTATTTCTCAATCCATATTTATATATATTTCATGCAAATGCATTTCCCTTTAAAATAATATCAAATTATTGACAAATACTAAAAAATGAAAAAAAGAAACTCTATGAATGTAGGAAAACAAATACGAAGTGCTGCAATTCTAAACATGAGAGCTTCGATTAAATTCTAAGTGAAGTAAAGTACGTTAAATTATTATATGTAATAGTATTGAAATCATTCAAACATTTCCGTTATAACATAAATATATAAAGTTTAATAAATAAAAGTTTTTATCGGATATCTACAAAGAAATTTAGCAATTATACTAGTATATTTCAATCTCAAAAATAAAACATTTGAAGTTTATTATAGAACAAAACAGGCTGCAGATCAAGTTGCATTCTTATAGCCAACTCATTTAAATCAAATAAATATTACAATAAAATATTTCTTTTAGATTTTCTCCATAGATACATATACTCATCCATAAGTTAAGGATGCATGTAATACATTAGATTAGAAAATATTCAAGATCACCGAATGAATAAAAGTTACCTGCTTTAAAAATACATTTATTAGCAAATAATTGGTGGTGCCTACAGCTACAACAATACTTACATCATATCTTAATCACACAGCTACATTCTCTGTTCTATATTCAGTCTTGTTAAATTAACTACAATTGTGTCACTGTGAGATGATTTTGCTTAGATGCTGTATTCAAAGCGATTATACACTCGGTTTAATAAACTTAAAGTTGCTAACATTTAATTCAAGGTTATAAAGCTCGATTAATGGAAATAGTAAGGTAATACATTTAAACGTAGAAGTTGTTAAATCAGACATGAATAATTATTCAGCCAGAAGGGAATCTAAATAAAAATTTTAACTGTTTACTTTATTAACTAATATTGTTCTTTACTCATCAAATATGATTGAAAGCTTTCATATATGTTATAGCTTTTAGCCTTTTTATAAGCTTTCGTCCGTGAGATAAATTTTTTCAAGGCCGCACTATATACTTTGTTCCCTATTGTTACAACAACTCTTTAGCTAATTTTAATTTTAGTATGCTCATTAGGAAAAACTGATTAGAGGTGGCATCTGCTCCTCTTTTCACAGTGACATCACAAAGCGATAATCTGAACGTGTTTCTGATAGCAATGTGGTGGGTCTGATTTTTTTTGTTATCTTTGTGAGGTGATTTCCAATTTATTTTGTGCATGTCTTTGTATTTAAAGATGCTGCAAACAATGATAAACATTTCCATCAGCATGTTCTGCACTGATTACTTTCTTTTCTATTTTTGCAATTAAATCTCCATTTAATATAAGGATACGATGGTTTTTCTAAATAATGTGAACAGTTTTCTGATGTTCACCATTGAACTTGGTTTTTCCCTCCTCATTTGCATCATTGTGGGTGCATAAACTTAAATTATGGTTGCTTCCCGAAACCTAGAAACTAATCGAACGGTAAGTATTCTCTCGTTTACTGTATTCCAAACTGGTAAGCCTTTCCTCGTATTTTTATTTAAAATAAATGCAAACTAATTCTTATGTGTTTTCTCCTAATCCCTAGTATATATAATATAAAATTCATGTTTTTTATTTTTTTTTCCTTACTTCGGCGCATCCAGTCTTTCTCGTTACGAGTCTCCTGAAGTGAAAATATCATAATCGTTCATCTTCTCCATAATTTTTCTGGCTCTCTTGATTTGGCACATTGTTCGAATATTCCAATTGTAGTTCAGTTTTAGGTCGAAAAAATTAGTTCATCCAGATCTGATTGTCCTTTCTGTTTTGTTCTATTAGCATAAAAACTAGATGTCCTCTTATCCAATTTTATAATCTTCCTCATATGAACATCTCAATACTCCACCTGCTAATACAGCGCATATTGCATGTACCCGTGCATATATATATATATATATATATATATATATATATATATATATATTTATCCCCAGTCTTGAGCTCTCTGACCTATTTTGAAATATTTTTAGACTACTAGATTACTACTTAAGAGATAATTTATACTTAAATTTAACTGCAATACATAATTCCTGGGGCTCTCTCATAACCTTTGTTTACATTTTAATGCGAAAATCTTCAATCAGGAAATATCAAACTCTTTAATTTGTTAAGTCTATTACTTCCACTCTAGAGCCTATAAGAAATTCCTTTTCTGCTGTAATTCATGAGATTTTTTTTGGTATATTCTGCATGTTTTTTCTGTTAAATATGTGCTAAAAATGTTTACTTTCACCTCAAGTTCTAAAGCTTTTTCCAGTGCCATATCATCAACGGTTAAATCTTATATAGACTTTGAAAAAAAATCTAGTGTTGTATCTAAATTATTTATCTTATATTCGTTAAGTTTTCATTTTCAATTGCTTTTAAATATATATAATGTTTTAACCAAATACTTTATGTCGTTACTTTTTTGTTTTTTTTAATAGAATAATTGATTAGTTCTAAATAGTTACCTTTTTAAAAAATTAAAAAATTTCTCCCTGACTTACATAGATTTTTTTGTCTTTTTTTTTCTTTTTTCAAATCTCAATGCCTATGTTTTTATGTAACTAGTGAAATATTATAAAATGTATTCGGTGGAAAAATAATTTTTACATTTGAATGATTTAAATCTTTCCGATGGTTGGGGGCACTGTAGAGTATTTGAGAAACTCTCTTGGCTTTCCATCTTTTCCTTCATATATATGTTCCTTTATTATATAAATATTTTTTTGCACCTGAATAGCACAAAAGAATTTAAAAATCCAATTTGAATAAGCCGTTAATTATCTAAGATCGCTTTTTTTATTTACTGCGCGATATGTCTGTATTCTTATTTAGAGTTTTGTAATGCGTAAGGATTAAGATATATAAAGAAAAAACATTCTAAGGTAGTGGTAAATTTTAATTAGTTTGGTTACTAGGAATAATCTTCCCATCGAAGTTTTTAAGAAATGTTAAAGAAGCATTAATAAAAGAATTTAATATTTAAAACTTAAGACAAAAGAGATCACTAAGTTCTAAGCTTAGAGATCTATAAAGTTCCATAAAAACTTCCTAGAAGAGCATATTATTTCTTATATTGATAAGGTCCCTTGTAAATGTGTTTTTACTATCAAAATATTTTATGCTACTTTGACTACCAAACATTTTGTCTAAATCCTCATAATTTTTTTTAATTTACCATTAGTGCTAGAGAAATTCATAATTAGATGATAACTTTATATTAGAAAATTGTTTATGCTTTGAATGTTGTAAAATTTCCTGATACATTTGTACCTCATGTACTTCCTTAATTACCTATTAAATTTGTAAGAACGAATTATGTTTTCAATGCAAACATTACTAAATCTGATACAGACTTACAAAGTATTTTACAAAATTATATGGATAGTTTTGATAATACTGCTATTAATAAAGTTAGTTCTGGAATCCTTAATTATATTAATAGTAAAAATATTTAATATCTTTGTAGTTAGGTCTTTGACTTGAATTATTTTTTTAATTCAATATATATAGAGAGATGATTTAATTAATTTACTTCTGATTAATTTCAAAATATTTGAAATCCATATCTCTATATTTTAAAGGAAATTTAAATTTCTTTTTGACCTTTCATGGAAAAGGTTTTATATTTTTTAATAATAAAACATATAAGCTATTTAAAAGATTCTCACAAGTTTGATCAGCTAGTAATAATCTAACTAATAATTACTGTAATGTAATATAGACAACACTAAATTTACTTTACTTAGACATTTTAATTACTTTATAATACTTTCATATTGTACATCATCCAGAATTGAAACTGGATTTATCATTTTATTCATCCCATTTTAATCTGATTCAAACTAATATATATTAAATAAAATATATTATTTAGATAGTGCTTTTATTGTTATAGATAAAAATATGTATGGTAAGTTTTTAACAAAAGAAAAAATAATTTTTACAATTAATAGTTTTTTTCTGTGATATCAATTTATGCTTGAATTTCTATATGGATTATACTATATAATTAAAATTTGCGGAATGTTAAATTTGTTAATATGCCTACATAAATTTTCAAAACAATTTATATAAATTCTACCATAGTTATATTAAAACTGATTACACAATGAAGTAAACAATAATGTTTAAAAATTTGAAAACAGATTTAAATTTTAAATTAAAAAACGGAGTAGTCTCTTTTTTGTGTTTAATTTCTAATTTGTTTCGCTTATTTACTTTTTTTAAATTTTAAACAATTTTGTAAGCTTAATTAAAATGTATTCTTCTAAAAAAGTATTTTGAACTTGCAGCATTTTTCTTATTTCGAATTCCGATTCATAAAGGCAATACTATTTTTGGTTAATTTTTTTAAGATTTTGGTAGCAATTACAATGCTAGGATTGAAATGATGTTAGTAAAGATGTTTAAATGTTTTTAAGATTCAGTTTTGTTTTTACTTTAATTATTTCTTATGTATTATGGCTTGATATTTTTATATTGTAGCCTGCTTTTAGTAGTGATTAAATTATGAGTTTCTGATACTTTTCTTCTGTTTCCTCAATTTTGATTCATGCTGACTTCGTATCCTCATTTTGCTATATTAGATGAACACCTTTGTTTAAGCAGAATACTACTCTTCTAATTTAGAGACAGTATCATACAGCTTTTTTATTTATCTTGATTTTCTTTATTTTTATAAGGATTTTCTATCTTCAATCATTTCTTTAGTTTTCTGTACATATGTTTTCTTCTTGTATTTAGTTCTTATTCCATTTTAATTTTTTAAAATAAGTTCATATATTATAAGATTTAGTAATAAATAATTTTGATTTTTGAATTACCGAAACCCTTTATGATAATTTAAAATGTACATTGATTTTTTATGCATTTTCATATGTATTAGTATGTACTTGCATTGTGTGTGTGTGTTCTTAAAATAGGAATAATAAAAACTTGTTTATTAATTATGTAAAACAAATCAAAAAAATTCTGGAATTACAGTCATAATAATCCTAATTTTTTTTCGAAATGCTACCGATATATAAAAAAAAAATGAAAAGTTTCATTACTTAATTAATCATTTAATTCAATTTGGAAATATTTTATTGCTATTTTAACAACGCTTTTGAAAAAATATAGTTTACTGGAATGATTTTTAAAAATCATTCCAGTAAGCATTATTTTTCAAAAAGTGTAGTTATAATGGTAGTGACACTAAAGTAGATTTTATTTTCAGTACATAAATAATTAAAGTTTTTGACATTTAGGGCATTTATTAATATGTTTATATATTTTCATCATCATAAACATGTTTCTTATCATGTTTCATTTCATGTTTCCTTAGAGCAAGATATTTATATAAAGATATGTTTAATTGCAGCTGTGACTTAAGGTACTAATGTCGAATGTTGTGGGAAATTATAGCTTTGACATACAAATATATTTGTAATGTTTTTGTTGCTTTTCAATTTTTTACTAATCATAGCAAAATATAATTATTATTATATTTATTTATTGTAGTATAAATATGTTATAGAATTTAAGCGTTTTTTACACAATATCATAATGGATGTAAAACAAAAAAAAATTAAAAATTGTTTTTCAAAACTATGAAATGTATTTTAAACATAAAAAAATATTTGTGGAGAAATAATATTGAATATATAATACAATATTTTATGATAAATTTCCTAATTTTGATTTATTGATACGGAATTCCTAGAGTTTAAATGCACAATTACAATTATTTTCGTAACACTAAAGCAAAATATTTATTAAAAATAATATTTATTCCATAGTTTTTATGACAATATTTGTGAATATTGATAGACAATGCTTTGTGACTAAGACAATAATGCAACTAATATAAAAACGCTTAAGAAGATACTTTATAGTTGTGACTAGTTATTATTTGAGTATCTGTTCAATATAAGTAAATAATACTTTCTTTAATTGTTACACATAATCAAAAATGAACCTTATTGTAAACTAAATCTAAGCAATAAATTCTAAATAATAGTAAGAAATAAATGAATGAATTTTTCAGAACATATATATATGATATTAATAAGAAAAACCCTTTATATGAAAAAATTGTAAATTATAATATGAAGAATATCGGCATTGAATAAAATCAGCAACTTCCTAACCTTTGACTTCGGAATACTTAAGATTTCAGCATGAAATGTTATTTTCATTTTTGTAAATTCCATGATATAATACTCCTTGTAATAGTTACTATCATCATTTTATTACTGTTATTTTTCGTGAGTTTAATTGAAGTGAGGAACTAAAAAAAACAAAAATGTTTTTAATAATTATTTCATTAAGAGCAAAATAACTGGCTAGAAAAGAGAGGTTAATTATTTTATGGTCCGTAAATTTAAGATGTGTTTTATTAATTTCTCTACAAATATGGCGAAAAAACAATATTTATTTTTTGTAATCAACTTCAATTACCATTCTTTCATTATAGATGTATTTAAATTTTTGTCATTCATGAATATAATTTAGACTTTTTTGAAACACCATATCAATATACAAGAAAATAATTGTAAGAAATGGTTTTAAATTCAATTCACAATTCTTTTTTGCAGTAATTCATTGAAATATTTTTTTTTAATTACGTTTACTTCTTCCTCATCACTCCATTGGATTTCAAAGGAAATAATATTCACTCTTCTTGCGTCAATTCGTTTCCTAAGACAAGTAGTTTTAACCACAAACAAAAACCCTGAGACGAAAATAAAACTAAAACTAACTCCAGAAGAAAAAAATAATCGATAATATACAGCTTATTGGATCTAGACTGAAACTAGATCAGCTCTTTTTCCGTTTTTTCACCCGTAATCTTCACATTTCCTTGGTATTTTATCTTTCCTATGAGAAATTCCTTTCGTCTCCTTGCCAGATGTTGATACTAAAAATAGTAAAACTTATATGTTCTGGTACAATATTTAGTTGTGGAAGAATGTTCGGAGAAATTAAGTGGAAAAGTTAAAATCTGAATTGCTACATTAAAACAAATGTTGGAATTTCAATTATAGTACATGAGCTAAATATCTCATTTTATGTTTCCTTGATGATATTGACAAAAAATCCTATTTTTTGTCAAAATCTTATGTAATGTATTATTCATAATAATTCTAGAAATACAATCTTCCTTTTTTTAAAAGAAAAGTAAGAATTTGAAAATGGGATGAAAACAAGTGAATTTCTCATTCAAGTTTTCAAAAAAATTAAAAACATTAATTCTTGAATGTAAGATATTATTAAACACATTGCACATATTTATTACCTGTTAGAAACTTACCCTTAATTAAAGAGGGAAATTATTATATACTGAAGTTCAAGAAAATTTGCCAAAAAAGAAAACCATCCGACTTAAATTTTATGAACTTTTCATTTTTTCATTAAAAACAACAAATGATAATTTTATAATCGCATAAATTTTTGTTGCGAAAAATGTTAGTTAATTAACAATACATATTGAGATGATTTAAATAAGTAAACAAATAACAAAATAAATAAGAATTGCGCAACTTAGAAAAATAACTGACTATAATGATATCCCGTATGCTATGATGTTTAGACTGAAAACACAAATTATTAATGTTAAATGCCCAGTGTTTGAAAACCTAAGGCACCATCTCTTTGAGTCTGAGTATCCAACAGGTATGTAGGGAATGGTCAATTCAAGTAATAGGTTATTTTTAATAATATAACAAGCAATTACTAATATTTACCTAATAAACCAGTTAAAGGGAATAATTTACGAGAAATTGTCACCTTAAACGATTGTTATTAATAATTACTAATGAAGCTAGATCAATGCAACAATTACCAGGTCGTTTATCTTGATATTAGGGTATATTTCCTCTCTTCAGCCTATCAAAAATATGCAAACCATGATAGCTCTTTTGGGTGCTCAATTTTATTTTAGTTAATTAGTTACACTCAATACATCGATCTAGGAACCTTCTTGCCTGTCGATACTTTTTGAGGAATTACATGTGAAAAAATTATGTTGTTTTAAAAAATGAGTTTCAATGATACCCAACTTCAGACAGCAATCTCAGCAAAGAATAAGAACTTAGGCAGAGTAAATTATGATAGGGAAATAAAATTGGATGATTGGTAGGGAGATATATTATTAACTACTGTAAATCCATTAAAAATAACCAAGAGTATTGATCAAATTGAAGAAAAATAGCATAATTGTGGAATAAAAAAACTATGATTACTTAAAGAGTAAAACAAAAATTTTCGTTGATATTGGAATGGAAGATTATACGAAGAATATAACAAAGAATCTTTTTCTTTGAGCTACATGAAGTCTTAAAATTATTCAAGGAGCTCGACGTACCTCTAATGAGTCACTAAATGAGCAAGAATAAAAATCATTATGCTTAAAAAAAAAAAAAAAATTGAACTAAGAATGTAGAAAAAACTATTCAGATAAGAATATCATATGTAGATAAAGTTAAGAGGCTGATAGCCGGAATGTAATAGTTGATATAACTACTAAGGAAAATGAAAATTTATATAAACTTGGTTCAGAACATAGATTCCCTACACAAGAAGTGATTTTACTGTCAGCACGGAAGCTTAACATCAGTCAGTGAAGCTGAAGTGAATGAAAAATATCTTGAAGAAAATATTCTCGTAAGGATTCCAACTTCGGTGGTCAAGGATTTCAGCATTACAATTGTAACAAATTACAGAAGAAATTACAACTCAAATTTCTCCAAATGTAAAGTGTCAAAAACCATTTGAAACTCCAAATGCTATAGTATTCTTCTTACAAAAGAAATTTTTAAAAATGTAATTATATTGTATTTATAGTATAATTTGTTCGAACATTTTGTAACAATGAGTTTTTTTTTGTGTGTAATGCTATAGGTTTGATGTAGGAAATAAATAATGTATCTTATAAGCATTAGTAATTCAATTCTAACTAAGCTGTTAACGCATGTATTTTGGGCATATCCTGTCATTTGACATAAAAATACATTAGAGTTGAAATTTCAATATTAATGCTTAATTAATCAAAATGACCAAACTTCATCGTTAATTGTTATTATTCATAAATAAATTTGTTATAAACATTAATCATCATATTTACAAAAGCATGGTTAATAATCATAATAGTCAGTTATATTAATAATAATCTGTTTTTAATATGAGCATAACATGCAAGGGATGTTCAAATGAAAAGGTATGAAACGACACTGTGGGTATAAATGAAGATTTTATGTGAAGAAATAAAAGGAGGTGAAGACGCATGCTTCCACTGGTTGCTGTCCCACTTTGTATCAGGCTCGTAGTGATGGCACCAGTTCTCGTCACATGTGAAGATCCGCTTCAGGAAAGTGGGGTCTTAATGATAACGAAACAAAAATTCAAGTGTTAGCCCCATACCCAGTTTCTTACTTCTTCTGGTCGATTAGCTGCTTCGAAACACACTGCACACACACCTTCCTATAAAGCAACCTATCGTGAACAATTATCACACTTTTCCAACGTTGACATCCACCAACATTCGCTTTGTGACACGCCGATCACTTCTCACTAATTTTCTCACCTTCTTGAAGAGATCGGTCAATGTTGCCAAAGTCTGTTTGGATTTTTCTCGGAACATCAACCAATTTCTTACGGCCTGCACGAAAACATTCACTCCATTTTTCTCACTGACTTGTCGGACAAACAGTCTTCACCGTATACGGTCAACATTCAGTGATGAATAGAGGCTGGTTTAAGAAGGTCACTGTCAGAAATCTGACAACTCCGCACTGCTTCACAATCAACTAACTGAGCAATGTGAACGCCATCACGTCATCACACGCATTGACACGTCAATTGAACGGCTCTCTTTATAAGAACCTTTGCTCTCTCCTCACATGCCACGGATTAACACTGGTGACTCCATTGACATCCTTAGAAGTCTCGCTACGTTTTCCCATAGCAGTAAGACAAATATGTTATCGATTACCTTATTACGGCATTTCGTACATTTCAATTTGAAAACCCATTTTATAAAGAGAGAAATTCTTGTTTTAATTACGAGAATGTCTATTACTTTATAATTATATCATATATCAAAATTTTTTTGTAATACAATTTATGAAATTGGGATTTGAGCCTTAACATTATCTAACGTTCTTTTCAACGAATTACTGATACCTGAATTTTTACATATACAGTTATTTCGAACATTTTATGTCGATTACAGAAATTATAACAATTCCTCAAATGTACTTATATTTTCTACTTATGAAAATGAATTTCTTATTTCAAGGTATTCTGTAACCAATTATATATATAAATATATACTTTATTATATACACTCTATGACACAAAAAAAAAAATCCTCCCGTTGGCGTGGTGTGGATGTTAGGAGAGGGGGCTGCCAGCTCAGGTGTCGTCCTCGTCACTTGACCGTGGTTCAAAATTACGAGTCACGTCCCCAATAGCCCTCGTGTTGCTTCTAGTGCGACGTTAATATAAACTAAACTAAGGACACAAAAAAAACATCTCACCAAGAAGCAGCTGCCCGATTTTAATGAAATTTCGCATGCAAATACATTTGATCCGAACATTCAAATGATTAAAATTTGGTATCCAATGAAGGAATAGAGGGAGCTACAGCGCATCGGAAATGCACTCTCAGCATGTGTATATAAGAATCGATTCTCAATCTGATGGTCACATTTTCTGTTGCATTGTTATTTAAGATACCTTTCAAAGACTGAAAAAAATGTCTTGCTGAAGGATTCGAGTTAATTATGAGCAACTTTTAGAGTTTGAAAGAGGTCGTAATTGAAAGAGGCCGATTGGGCAAATAGGAGAATCTCTCGTCCTACGGGTCGAAGCGATGCGTCGATTAGAAGATGCTGACAGGAATGGGTGAATCACAGATTTCAGCATCATAGTGGTCTACCTAGTGCCACAGCAGGATAAGAGGACAGAATGATTGTTAGATCAGTTGTCACGGACGTCTGATAGAGCGAAATCTACGCTCGTATCCACCGATACGCCACTTGCCACTCACGCCTGCATACTGTCGAGCCAGATTACAGTGGAGCTTGGCTCGATCTGGTTGGAATGATGCTGACTGAGGAACTTATAGTGTTTAGCAACGAATCCTGCTTCCAACTGTCTTGACGATCATCGAAGATGCGTCTGGAGACTCCCAAGGAAACATGTCTATCCTGCTTTCACTATTGCACGCCACACAGGCCATCAACCAAGTTGTATGGTCTGGGGTGCCATTTCCCTTGATAGCCGGACCCCTTTCGTCTTCATTAAAGACGCACTTATAACACAGTGATACGTCAACGATATTCCGAGACCTAGTTTACTATCGTTCCTTTTGCAGTACTTGGCCTTATTTTTTAGCAAGACGCATACGGCACGTGTTGCTATGAACTGTCTTACAGCTTGTTAAACACTTAAATGGCCAGCTAAATCTCTCTCCAATCGAGCATGTCTGGGATATAATGGAAAGACGACTGCATCTACCAGGGAATGTTGATGAACTAGCAAATTTGACAAGAAATACCACAGGAGATCATCAGTGAGCCTTATCACTGTATGACACATCATGTAGCAACTTGAATCCAGGACAGAGATGGGTCAACACCTAATTGATCTCTTTACTTTGTAAGTATGTAACTCTGAAATAAATTATTTAACTTTTTCTGAAATTTTAATCATTTTTTATTTTGTACATAACTTTCCTATCCCCAATTTTAGTCTCCATTGGACAACTCCTTGATGCCTCGTTTATTTTTTTGTTATAGAATGTATATCCTGTAATTAATGACTACCGCTGTATATTTCTCACACATTGTATATATCTATTTCATTTTCAAAATTTTATTTATTCGCTTATCAATCTAATGAATATGTCAAATTGATAATTGTTGAAATCGTGATAGAAACCTCAACTCATGCGTTTTTAAGAAATGCTTATTATAAAATCTTAATTATTTTATTAATATATATGAAGTAGATTAATATTAAACAGCCAAATTTCGAGTTAAGCTTAAGAACAAAATTAAACACAAATCATGTCTGCACATTTGAAAGCTCTTTAAATTCAATTTTATTAGATAACAGTACATTCTAAGTGATTTAATTTCTAATAAAACACAAAGAAAAATAATAGTGCAAGAAGTTTTAATTAACAAATTTTTCAGATTTGAATGGAAATAAAATCTGTTCTTAAAAAAAGAAATATGTTATGGGACTTTATTTAAATGCGAAATATGACTGATATTTATGCAGTTAGAATAATGTTAAATGTGATGATAATGTTTAATTGGATTTGTATGTTAAAGAAATAAGTAAAACCCTTAATTATTAAAGGAATAAAGATGATTACTTTTTGTTTATTAAAGGAATTTCAATTTCTAAATATAATTGTTTCTTATGCACTAATTAAGCACTTATAAGTCTCTAAGATAAAAATCACTTCTATAACATTTCCTTAACTAATAGAATTTCTGTTGTAGTTCTGTATGCATCATTAATCAGAAAAAAAGACATTTTGTCAATACCGCCTATTTGTAGGTGGTTTAATAGAATATTGAAACGATGATTTGTTTAAAATAATTCCCGTGACAAAGTTTAGATGAGCATTAAAATTTTAATATTTTGATCTTACGTAAACTTTGTCTACGTGATATTCTATTGAAGAAATAATTAAGTAGATTAATAATTCAAAGGGTATTAAGAGGAAGACGGCTTAATTTAGTATTTAAGCACGAAAACTCCGTCTCTTAAAAATTTGTATTCACATGATAGGAGTCGTTTGCAGGTTAATGAAGTGTAAAATTTTTATCTCGAAATCTAGTTTAGAATCTTCTATTAGCAAAAAAAGTGTCTGATGCCTGTAAAAGCATACATTTTCTTTTCAGACATAAAGTTAACTAACTAAACTCTTACAACTAGACGGTACACTTTTATAACTTTTGATTCTCAATTAACCTTTATGAAACACGTTTAAAATTACATGACGAGATTATTCATGTACAAATACCCAAAGTTAAGATAAAATATTTAATCTAGTAGTAGATAAAATAATTTTAAATCATTCTTAAAAGAGCAGTGGCGCTATTTTGACTTTATTTACAGTAACTGGTTAGAGTCTCAAATGATTCTGAATGAGCTTATGTAGCACGATTTAAATACAATAAAGATCTACAGTCAAGTACTAATAGCAGATATATTGTAAGTTTATGACAAAATCTTCAAAGAATTGCTGTAGAAGGAATTATTTTACTGAGACAAATGTTGAAGTTGTTATAACAGTAGAAGGATACGAAGATTGACATACATGATATAGGCTTTAACTTTTAATCATTCAGTTATACATACATAAAATTTAGTTTCACTTCATAAAAAATTTAGAAAAAAAGCAGTTAAAGTTATTTTGATATTTTATTTAGAAGCAATGTATTCTTTTAAGATAAGACTATGAAAAAGAAAACATCCAATATTGTAACTTTAACAAACATGAGTATTATAATGTACAGTGTCGCATACAAAAGTAATAGTAATATATAATTCATGTTTATAAATAGACTCCAATTCCCCAAATTAAAAGACTTATGAATCTTAAGAAAACTTATTGGTAAGTAATTGTTAGTACTTTTAATCTTATATTTTGAATTACTCTCTAAATGAATAAAACTCTGATTGTTAATACTTAAAGTATTTTTTTGTATTTTATTTACAAATTATGTAAAACGGTAGAGATATTTTCAAAAATATTCAAAATTTAAGAATGAAGTGTAATTAACAAATATTTATAAGGAACATTAATTATCATTAAAAAATTAGCTAACAAGTTAGGAGATTTGACTCTTGGAAATTAAAATTGGATTATTTAAATTTCTTGCATTATTATAACTTATTAGTACAGATAAACTCCAGGAATAATGCTTGTTGAAATATAGGCCAGTTTATTGGCAAATGACGAAATATCCCCATATATTTTTGTACTACCTAGAAATAAACAGCGAAATTAATCAAGCGGTTTTAATTCGAGCTGTCCCCTGAAATGTTTTAGACAGCCAGGGAACCAATACGAGGGTTGCTATTTATATTTCTGGCCTTGGCAACAGTAAGTGTTGCTAGGCGACCGCAGACGATTTTAATCGAAAGTTTGATATTTTTAAACATAAATTCAGCAAACGATTTACCATTATAGCTTTATTTGTGTTGTTGACAGTAAATTGAAAAGTTCTTCTCTGTCAAAAAATGGAATTGAATCGTGAACATTTCCGTGCCATTATTTTTCATAACTTTCGACGTGGATTGTCAAGACAAGAGTGCTTCGATGAACTTAATTCTTTATACAGCGATAAAGCGCCATCCTACAGCACTGTAAAAAATTGGTATAACGAATTTAATCGTGGTCGATGTTCGATCCAGGACGAATCCCGTGCAGGTCGTCCAAAATCCGTTGTTGTGCCAGAAAAGATCAATGCTGTGCGTGAACTGATAAAGCAAGATCGTCATGTGACATACCGTGAGATAGAGGCGTCTTTGGACATTAGTATGACTAGCATCAATAAAATATTGCATGAACATTTGAGCGTAAAAAAAATTTGTTTGCGTTGGATCCCGCATAATCTGACAAACGCTCAAAAAAAGGCTCGTGTCGATTGGTGCAAGGAAATGTTGGAAAAATACATTCAAGGTACATCAAAGGCTGTGTATAACATCTACACAGGTGACGAATCATGGATCTATGCATATGAGCCGGAAACAAAACAGCAATCAACTGTATGGGTCTTCCAAGATGAGGCAAAACCAACAAAAGTTGTTCGAGGAAGAAGCACATCGAAACAAATGATTGCCTGTTTCTTCGGCATTAACGGTCATGTGGCAACAGTGGCGTTAGAGCAACGCAGGACGGTCAATTCTGAATGGTACACGACCATTTGTTTGCCAGAAGTCATCGGAGAAATTCGAAAAAAGCAGAAGAACAGGCGAATCATTCTTCATCATGACAATGCGAGCTCTCACACATCGACTCAAACAAAGGCATTTCTGACGGAGCGAAAGATCGAACTGATGGGTCATCCGCCGTACAGCCCTGATTTGGCACCCAATGACTTCCTCTTATTCCCACACATCAAAAATAAATTACGTGGACAACGATTTTCGACCCTCGAAGAAGCGGTTGATGCATTCAAAACGCATGTTTTGGAGTTACCTCAATCGGACTGGAAAAAGTGCTTTGAAAATTGGTTCAAACGCATGCAAAAGTGTATTGATCATCATGGAGAATATTTTGAAAAACAATAAAACCAATTTCGATCCTACATATTTGTTTTTTCATTATTAGGACAGAAATATAAATAGCAACCCTCGTATGTGCCTCACTGTTTGTAGATTAAGAATAAATTGGATGTGACCAAATACATCATAACAAGTACAAAGCGGCTGAAAATGCATTTTTATTTATAATGACAAATTAAACCGAGATTCAAAAACAAAACAATGTATTCTATTAACAATTAATTAACATAACTAGTAATAGACTTTTGAGCAAAATGGTATGTGTGTTTTTTTTTATTTATTATTTATAATCATTATTGTAAGTAGTAGTATTCTTGTTAACCAGGCGTCATATAACACTCACAATAAGATAAAAACGCTTTAATAATTGATTTTTTTGTTATTTAGCGTGGGTAATAAGATAAGTAATCTATGTCTGCGTTACATAATAATATATTCAATAAGTTTCTAAAGGCCTTCGTAACTTAATCATATTTGATTAGACATTGAAAAACACATTTAAAACAATAATGCATAATAGAAGCACAATATTGTATTAAAGGTTATATTACATTAAATATTATTATTATGAGTTTAACTGATCTGACTTATTAAGATAACACCTCTCAATTAAGTGATATAAAAACTTTTTATCACGAAAAAGGTTGTTTTAAGGTAACATGATGATATGTAATGCAGTATTATTAGTATTTGAGAGTAATTTAGAAAATATGTTTAAAATAAAAGTTTTCATCAAAAATAAGCAAAATATTAGAATTTCACAAACATTCTGCGAACATTAAGAATTTCTCTAAAGGTACATTTTTCAAGTCACAAACATTTATTTATGATTATTAAGCTATAATGCTCTGCAATGAGAAATTATCGTTATTCAAATCTTACCAAATTTAGTAAGCCATTTCCCATTTAATTTTTTTTGATTATTTGTGTGAATGTTACCACACAGATCTTTTAACTAAAAACTATTTCAACTTTTCCCCATTCAAATGCAGCATCATTACTATAAGTACAATAAAAGTAACGAAATACCTTTATGATTTCTGTTTTATAAATCTTATGTCTTTTATTCTATTCATTCTTTAGATATTTAGGAATAAAATAAATAGTTTGCTTCAATGAACTATTACTATTTTGTATCTACTCCTTAAATTTCTTAACTTTAAGATGAGAAATCAAAATTTCTGGAAAATAAACTACAATACTTTCAAAAGACTATGCATTAGATGGAAAGAGTATACTATATATACACTTTTAGAATAATTCTTACTTTAAATCTTATTGATTGTGATTACTCTTACATTCTGTTTCCAATTTATTTCTAAATACTTTTTTTAAATGCTTTAACTAGTCTAAACTAACAATCAATCACTTACCCTCTGTTGCTGCCTCACAAATAATTCACATATATTTAATTTCTAAGACATTGAAAATGGAAAAAAATTCATAAAGCCAATTTTCTGATACAAAATGGACATGAAAATCCATTGCATTCTCACTCTACTATTTTTCCTACAATACTTAAATCCTTATTAATAACACATATCGTAAGTTTCATCTTATGTTGATGAGCCTAACGAAATCCATTATTTATCGTAAATTAAACATGTTTCAGGAAGTAAGAAACCTCTGATATGATGAAATCATTTGAGTGTCTAGTGATGAGAAAACGCAAAGTTTATGACAAAATATAAATTGTAACCATTTTCTGCTCTATTTTACGGTAATTTCGACAAGCAAATTGAATACCCTGATTTGAATTATCCTCTTAGAGTTTTATTTAGATGAAAATATTGAACCTGTGGCAAATTTCTCTTAACTGAGAATAATAATGAGCTTCTCGTAGCGTTTGATTCAACTGTTCTGCTAAAACGAAATTACAACTCTGTTTCCATTAAATATTAAGTATAATGCTCATAACTGGTTTAGCCATTGCTTCTTAATTACAACTTTTAAGAAAATTTTGTTACTTTATTGCCTAAATAAATAAATATTTCAAAATATTTATTAAACTTCTAAGGTTTTTGGTTAATTGGATTTTAGAATCTGAGAAATTGATGGTTAAAATATTTTTGAATTCATAATTATATAGACATGCATTTCAGTTATCAGTGAAAGAAGAAACGCAAAAACAAAGAAATAATTTTTATCTAATTATAAATTTATTTCCTCGTCAAGGTTTAATTTACTTAAATATGATTTGTATAATTTTCATTCATATATACAAATTTTATAAAATAAATACATAAATAAATAAATTTTATTCCAACTTCACATATATTAATGATGAAAATGAGTAACAAAATCGCAGTTTTAATCAGCATGTGCCATCCCCAGCCTACCATAGTAAAACACATTTTTTTGGCAAATTTTTTCTTTATTCAACATAATTCCCTTCAAGGGTGATACACTGATTATAGCGACCCTCCAACTTTTCGATACCATTTTTGTAGTACGATTTGTCCTTTGCTTCAAAATAGGCCTCAGTTTCGGCGATCACCTCTTCATTCGACGAAAATTTCTTCCCAGTGAGCATTCTTTTGAGATCTGAGAAAAGGAAATAGTCGCTGGGGGCCAGATCTAGAGAACACGGTGATTGGGGAAGCAATTTGAAGCCCAGTTCACGGATTTTATATCGTTTTCACTGACTTGTGACACGGTGCATTGTCTTGGTGAAACGGCCCTTTCTTTTTCTTCAAATGCGGCCGTTTTTAGGCGATTTCGTCCTTCAAACGGTCCAATAACGCTATGTAATAGTCGCTGTTGAGGGTCCTTCCTTTTTCAAGGTAGTCAATGAAAATTATTCCATGCGCATCCCAAAATAAAGACGCCATAACCTAGCCAGCCGACTGTTGCGTTTTCCCACGCTTTGGAGCGGGTACATCGTGTGCAGTCCACTCGGATGACTGTCGATTGGACTTCGGAGTGAAATGATGGAGCCATATTTCATCCATTGTCACATATCAAAGCAAAAACTCCAGTTTATTACGCTTGATCCTCTTCAAACACTGCTACGAATCACTAACTCGTCCTTGTTTTTGGTCAAAAGTGACCTCGGGCGGCACCGACTTTGCACAGAGCTTTCTCATACCCAAATATTCGTGAATGATTTGATGTACACGTTCAGCTGATATCTTTAGAGAGTCTGCTATTTCATTCAATTTCAATTTACGGTCATTCAAAATCATTTTGTGGATTTTTTTTTAATGTTTTCGTCGGTAACAACCTCTTTTGGGTGTCCACTGCGTTCACCGTCTTCGGTGCTCATTTCACCACGTCTAAACTTAGCATACCAATCCTTGATGGTTGATTTTCCTGGGGCAGTATCCGGAAACTCGGAATCAAGCTACGTTTTTGCTTCAACTGTATTTTTTCCCTTCAAAAAGCAATATTTTATCGACACGCGAAATTCCTTTTTATCCATTTTTTTCACAATAACAAAAGTTGTTTCACTGAAAATGCTATAATTCACAAACTAATGATCCGACAGCTGTCAAATTTATACACGCATCTTTTGAGAGTTAGGACTAACTAAAAAACATATGGATTTAATTTTAGTAGCGCCATATATGTGTGAGGCCGGGGACTTTTCAATTGATCTGATATACTAGCTGATATGTGCTCGATTCGCAGGGCAGACGATAATATTATATTTTGGAACCTATACATAAAATATCAAGAAAACTTTCAATTTTTAAACGATAATGATAATCAAAATTTAAAATTTTAAGAAATTGATTGTCTGTTATAAAAGTTATCCACGACTTTCAAATATACGAGAAACGTATTTAATTGTTAATAGTTTATTAATGAATGGTTAAGTTAGTCAATAAATCTATTCATTGTACAGAATTTCCAACACCCATGAGGTACTGTGTGGTGCGATGCGTACCCATTTTTTTTACATGGCGGGTACCCAATAGGCCTAAATCATGCAAAAATTGTCAACATAAGAAAAATACTTTTTTATACATATTTCTTATTTTTGAAACCTATTGAATATTTTTTTGTGTATTGCATTTCTATTTTCTTTATTTTTTTATGCATGGCAATTTTTGAGAATGACTATATTTTTATTTTTTATTATATCAATTTATTTATCTAAATCATTACATTCATTATTATTTTATCTTATTGTAATTTTAGAAATAGTTAAATATAAGAATAATATGAAATAATATGCCTACATTTCCAAAACTTTGCTGTAGACTACATTCCGCGTTCGTTTTTTTTTTATGTGGCTCTTGAACATGCCACATAAAATAGATCATGGGAAAAACAATCACTTTGTAAATCTACACCAGGCAATTTTAAACTTTCCCCTTGTGCTTTATTGATAGCCATCGCAAAACAAAGCATAAAGTCGTTATTTTTATCTGATGGTTAATTTTGGGAGTCAGAATTGCTCTTTCTTTGAATCACGATAAGCTATCTAATATGGCATATTCAATATTTCCGTATATTCTATCAGTAAAAGTTATCAAATCTCCCATAGTATCACAAATGTTTTTCGGAATAGTTATCTTTCCTTCTTCCTCTGTAATATTTCCGTTAATTTCAATCAATAGTTCGGAAAACTCTTTCGTGCTCAAATCATTTTGAAGAGAGACCCTCGTATTAACTTTCAAGGATAAGACTTTTATATGAGGCTATAAAATTGAAGATTTCAAACATGCTTTGATTTCATCTGCTCGTGTCCCTTGTGGTACGACAGGTAAAGTATTACAGGTAAAGTCACCAGCTAAAAGAACACTCAAACCACCCATTAGTCGATTACTTCCTCTAATGCCTTGTAGTGTCCAGTTGAGGGTTTCAACTCCTTTCTTGTGGGCCATAGTAAACTCGTCACTCGTACCAAACTATAATTTTTGTTTCCCTAAGTACGTGGGCCATGTAACTTTGTATGGATATTTTAAAAATTGTATTTTTAGAACAATTGAAATCGAGATGTAGTTTGAAAGCTCAGTGGGCCGTCTTGTCTCCTTCAATCAACCTTGTCGCAATTCCAGAAGAAGCTACAGCGATAGCGATATTTTTTCTACTCCTAATTTTAGCAAGCAGAAGATTGATCGAGAATATTTTCCCAGTTCCACCAGGTTTCCAAGAAAGAATAACTATCCAGAATTAGAATCAACACTATTCGAGACATAATCATAACCTTTCGTTTGATCATGATTATTTTTCTTAAAAATATTCGCCAAGATTCTTTATTTTGAGGAGCATTGAAACTACCTTTGTGTTCCCCAGATGGATTTTTATTGGTATTAATTATAACCTTGAAATCATTTTGGTCTTTAGGAACTGAATCAACAGCAGCTTTGAAATCGCGAATATACCTGTTAAGTTCATGTAGCCCCTTTTGTAAATGGCTAATTAATTATGACTTAACACCAGAAAAAATACCACAACGAATATTTCGTTCCCGTTCGTCGTCACCGTGGAAGCATAACTGAAGAAAAGAAGGTTGTTGATGAGGCTCAGCCAAAAGGCTACCTATCTGGTGGTATACCTGCCCCTGGACTTTAAATGTTGGAATAAAATTTCCCTCCTTAAATTCTTTTGCTCCGAATGACGTGATCTGAAAACATCCATTATACTTACGAATTGTAGAAAGAAAATGTTCTGAAAGCTGATCCTTATGGCTAAGAAGACTATTCAAAGGTTCAGGGTAGGATCTAATAGAAGGAAGCAGGACTTGACCACCACTGCAACACATTTCTGGAGGTTCGTCTATCTATTTTAAAGCATGGTACCACAAACAAGGCAAACCTTTTCCGATACTGACGATTTTATCATTTGAATACTCAATATATGTTATATATATTTAACACCAGACAAAGTTTTAGAAGTCCATGGCGCTAATTTAATTTTTGATCTTTTTTCATTGTATTTAATTACAGCTACCTGATTTACATGGGGGTTATTAGCAAAGTATTTTCTTACAGCTGCTCTATGTACTTCAGGATGACTTTGAGCATATTTTTAGCAGCTTGTCTTACTGGTTTATATCTAATTGAATTTGGGAACTTATTCTTCGTTTTTTTAACCTTTATTTAGTTGAAGAGATAATACATAATTAATAATTGATTCACTTGAACTTGATAAATCAGTGTTAGATATTGATTGAGTCTTTGAAAATAATACACACACACATTTTCTTGAGGCTGGAACACTAAAGATGACACATTTCCTTCATTTTGTTTCACATTATCATCACCAAGATTAACTTTACTTCTCTTTGTTAATCCAAATATTTTGATATAAACATCAAAATGACCACTATTAAAGTTTCCCGTAAAACGTTATCTTTTTCCCCCTGAATTACTTCATCAACAGAAGCTATAAGGCAGCCACCTTGATACACTTTGAACTGATAGTAAAATAGCTCTGCCACCTTCATAATTTTGCAAATAGATTCATACGTGTTTGGTTTACACATTTCGGTAAAGTATAAATCGTTAGTATTATAAGGGACGCCAGATAGCATTTGAGTGTAGCATTTTAACCAATCCCAGTTGTTAAACACGTGAGAAACAATAATATTTCTCATTTCATGCGCCATCAATATGTCACGAACACCAGCAAAGACAGAGATGAAAATAAACATACTCCGTCGCAATTTTTTTTAAAAACATTGAAAGGAGTAGGTATTCCATCTATCAAAATATATTCAACATTTATTATTAAAAATTATAACTGAAAAATATATATGAAAAGTCAATTTGTATTAAGCTACAATGAAATACTTTTAAAGTTAAAAAATGTAACCAAAATTAATTTTTTTAAATCAAATGATTTAAAAATTCAACAAAAAGTACTGACAAATAAATAAAGTATAATAAAACATAATTAGTTAAATGTTTCGAAATACTTAAATAAAAAGTTACGATAACAGCAAAAATAAAATAAACTTATCAAATATTCAAATTTAATAGTAAAATAATGAATTATGACCTTAATAAATTTAATCTTTGTCACCTCTGAATATAAGCCACAAATGTATAAACTTTTTAAGTATATCAAAATAAATATCTTGTCTGTTACTTATTTTTTTTTATCAATGACATTAATAACATACCTTTGTTATTCATTTGTTAAAAACCAACTTCAATATCTTCATAATATTTGTAATCTAGATTGCTTTTAGATTTACAAATGTAATTTATCAATCATTATTGATAATAAAATAATTTTTCTCATAAATTTATTTCTTACGTTTAAGTTCCACAACAATAAGAAATTATCGTTCGCTCAGCAAAGTGGGCGGATATCAGCTAGGGTTACCATGGCAACCTTTTCAAGTTTCACAATGCAAGGTCATTGAAATGCTTCGAATGGCGGTGGAAGATATTTGGTGATAAATCGCTGAATGTGGGAATTTTGGGACTCAACATTTACATTACATATGACAAACATACAATACATCCAACTCAGCGGATTTTCTTGCGTGTGCGTACTCCGTAAGAAGTCGCCATTTTAGTATTTTTCAAAATCCCGCTAAGTTTTGGAACTAAACTATACCTTCATCAACCTGTGGAGTTCCAATCTCATTTATTTCTATCGTTAAATATGTACGTTTCCTACTTTCGACATGCGCGAAATTTCGCATAAAGAGCCTCTTCCCCAAAATCTTGCCAATCCTCCATCAGCGCTTCAATATTAAATTATTTGCTATATTTCTATTTCGCAAGCACAAATCTCACCAAGTAAACTTAATTTTTGACAATACACAGTATATATATATATATATATATATATATATATATA